>JAKTVI010000013.1:0-296725 GCA_030557115.1 Insectozyma chauliodis | reverse complement strand
TTTTCGAATTTTTCAATGGTTCTTTTATCGATACCACCACATTTATAGATTAAATGACCGGTGGTGGTTGATTTACCAGAATCGACGTGACCAATAACAACGACGTTAACGTGAGTTTTCTCTTTACCCATTATATAATTAGTTTTGTTGAAGAAAGAAAAGAAGAAGAGAAAAAGAGAAAAATTTTCAAGAGCCAAAGGGGGGATATTCAGTAGTTAAATATCAAAAATTTTTATTTTTTTTTTTTTTTTTTTTTTTTCCTTCAATGTTTGCGCAGTTAAAATTTTTTACTGCAAAGTTACAAAACTGGCTGTTCAAATTGCACACCCATTGAGCATCGTACATTGTATGTACTTTGTCTGTTTCATGGTATTGGCCTGTATAACGGGGAGCTCAATTTGCCTCGGGCGTTGGGTACGTTTGTTTCCAGTGGCAAATTACTTTTCTTCCACTTTATCATTTCAATTTTTTTTTTTTTTTTACACGTCGAATCTCATCTCATGCGCAAGGCTACCAACTCATATTTCAATTTGTACTCCCCATTTGTTTGTGTTTAACTTTCGATTGATTGATAATCACCATGGTAACGGATTTCGTCTCTTCTCTTGCATTGAATCGTCCAATTCAGTGTCATAAATTGTTTTGATTTTCAATTTTAACATTTCGTCGGACATTTCCCTCTTCTGCCATAAATTTTATGTAGAATTACAATAAAGTCTAAAATTGTTACAAGAGATATTGACTTTGTTATATTCACATATACAGATTTTATACAATTTGTGACTGAAGTTTTATACTATTCATGACTATTCTTTTGAAAATACATTTGATTTTCTGAAGATGTCGCCGCCGCCAGCTTCAGGTCTGGCACCATTCGAGGAATTGTTAATATTATTGTTACTTCCAGTCGTGTTGACGTGTGATATTGGTTCACCTAATGTCGAATCAATTGATGATTTTGTTGTAGATGTTGAACTTCTTCTTCTTTGGTTTCTAGCTGAATGAGGGTCGGTTTTTCTTCCTTTTGAATTTGCAAATAATCCCAAGATATCCGTCAATGTGACCACACCAACTAATTTACCGGATCCTCTACCATATAAACTATCTTGTTGAGTTGAATTCAATGGAATATTGAGTGGCTGTTTATTTTGTTCAATCAAAGTATCTTCAATAGTAGCAGCGGTGTTTGCTTCGCTGGGTCTGGGATATCCTACATTAATTTGACTCGAAGGATCCAGATTACTTGATTTTCTACTAGTATCGACAACCCATAATCTATGAGATTCAGTTGCAACTAATTTGGCAATGACCCTTCCTAAAGAACTTTGTTGATTGACGTGGAAAATTGGAAATTGGTCTTGACCTTGTTCAATACCTTTTTGTGACAAATTATAACTAATGAAATTCAATACTGATTTCTGCAATAAATAGGAATTTTTACTACTGGTGACGTTTTTAACATCGACTATAGAGATGTTCCCTATCAAAGTTCTTGATTTATCTATCACAGCTAACGAAGAAACCCTTTCGTTAAACATTTTATGCAAGGCATCAATCAATAGTTGATCTTCGTAGATGGTTATTGGACTATTAGATCCAATTTTTAAATCTTGTAATGTTGAACTCAAATAGAAATCCAAACTTGGAAATCTACGTGCATTTTCCCACATGTATTTAATCAACCTTCTTTGCGATAATATACCGGTAATTTTCGTTGATGCTGAATTAATTATTGCAATTCTATGAACTCCATTACCTAAAGTCTCCATGACACTGAATAAAGTATCATTTTCGATAAATTTTATAAATGGGTTTTTAGGATGTAATTTAATGATAAATTCAACTGGAACTTCTTCACCCTTTTTAGCTTTATTTATATTATTTATTACCAATTGATGTTTTTCTTCTTGTGACATGCTTGAATCACCAATTTCATCAACGTTTAATTCTGAAATTTTAATTTTATTCATAATTAGTAATAAATAAGTATTTAAATCACTGTAGTCAAAAGTTAAACAATTTCTTAAATCGGTAGGATCATCTTTTGAGATTGAAACTGGTACACTGGTCAAATCATTCGACACTAATGTTTCAAAAGCAGCTTGAACGGAGTGAGAAGAATGAATACTTATCAATTTGTTTGACTCTGTTAACTCAGATAATGGTATTTCACTCCAATCAATGCCAGAAACTGAATTGGATGGGTTCAACAAAAAAGAAGATGATTTTGAACTAACGGAAGGGTTTCTTGATAAACTAAGTTGATGGATAGAGTCATCTTGATCTACTGGCAATGGAGGAGGGGAACTCAACAATTCAACAATTGAAGGTTTTCTTGACGGATGCTGGTGATTATAAGTTGAAGATGATGATGTGGAAGCAGAATGATGGTGTTGCGGTTGATTGTGAAGTGGCTGATTGTGTTGAGTGTGTGGGGATAGTTGACTATTATTTGACGAGGAGGCAGAGGAATTGATTGAAGGAGTAGATACACGAGGGGAGACGGGGGGCTGGGAAGGAATGTGTCTAGGTTGAGGAGGATTGACCATGGTATATATATGAAAAAGTGAGATTAAGCTGTTTGTTGATGTTGTATGATGGTAAAAAGTTAGTGCACAAGGGATGGAAATTCTGGAGTTATATATAATAATAAAGATTAATAATAATAAAAACGGGATCAGAATGAAGTGGGGAGAAGTGAGATTAAATGTGAGTGCAAATGTACCAAATACTAAGATTAAACTGGGCAGAGATTTAAGTTGGTCTTCACTGCTAATTTACCACACTGTTTCAGTTTGTTGCTATTGCTTCTACAATACATTTCAATTTTAGAACAATAGGCTGCGCGCGATTCCTGCCATCTCTTTGTACCAAATGTGGTGCCATTTTTTGATTGATTTTCTTGGGACCTGTACAAAGTATAAACTTTTCACCATTAATCCATCGTAATTTTGACTGAATTTAAATACTCAGACAAAGCAATGATCATCTGATATGTTTTTACTTACTATTGAAAGATTATAAGGCGATAAAATATTAAGATCATGTGACGTGTACAAATAAAATATTGTCATTTTTTGCTTTGACACAAAAGAAGAAATGATGACCTTACTGTAAAAGACTAAACTACCAATGAAATCACTTCAATTTGAATTCACTGTGAAGTACGTTACTAGAGTATAATATTAACGTCTCTTTTTAAATTTGCAATTTGTTCAACAACTTGTATGCAATGTACACTACTACATCCAAAAACACTGGAATCAACATCAAATTAGATGATCATAAGTTTGCAATATAATTCTGTAATAGGAGGATTTCGGTTTGTTTAAATAGTGCGGAAATCCTGACTTCCCCCCTGAGGAAAAAAAATGGATGGAAACGTTTGAGTCTTGAGTTATATCCGAAACGAGTCAAAATCAGTGTTAAATCCGACACAGTCATAAGTTAAAGTTAAGTCCTGATTATGCATATCGGTTTCATCCTGCATATAACATAAGATATTATCTTTTCAATCTCAACTTGCAATTACAACCTGATTAAATGATGGGTTACAGCATGTGCAATGCAAGCTTACAATAATTAAACGATTCGAACCAACTCTTGTAACATGTTTTGGAAATCATGTACAAAGTGACAAGGTGTGGAAACCTGGTGATTATCCTGCATATAACCCATGAGATTCAAGGCTTCTCAACAATTTTTTTTTTTTGGGTAAAAAAGTTTGGATTTAGGTGTAATTAGCTGTAAAAAGAAATATCCCAATGGCAAAGGGGACACGACCCTAGTATATTTTTTTCTTTAGCTTGTGGTGCATTTTATAAATACACATTCAATTCCTATTCTTTTTTCCCTATCATCATCAAATCACAACTGTTTCTTCAATCATGGCTACTGAAACAGAACAATTGGAGTCTGTTGATATCCTCAAGTTGAATTCCATCGCAGCAGGTACCAACAAAAAAGTACCTAGAATCGTGGCATCTGGTTTTGGTGGGAAATTGATGGGTACAGCTGATATGGTCAAAATCACCGCTGAACAAATCACTCAAGATTCAATGGAATCTTTGGCCGAAAAAGACGCAAGAGAAAAGGCAAAATATTCAAATATAAAACATATATCTGAAGAACCTTGGACTTGGGAGAATTTTAGTCAAAAGATTAATTGGTTAAACGCAATCTTGGTGGTAATGCTTCCAAGTTTTGGTTTATACTGTGCCATCAATAGTCCACCTCAATGGAAAACCTTATTATTGGGTTTCATTTTATATGTCTTTAGTGGTTTGAGTATCACTGCTGGATATCATAGATTATATTCTCATAAAGCTTACGATGCTGCATTACCTGTACGTTTGTTTTTCGCTTTTTTCGGTGCTGGTGCCATTGAAGGCTCAATCAAATGGTGGGGACACTCACACAGAGTTCATCATAGATACACAGATACTCCTAGAGATCCATACGATGCAAGACAAGGTTTCTGGTACAGTCACATGGGATGGATGTTGACCAAATCAAATCCAAAAAATAGAGCAAGAGCAGACATTTCAGATTTAACCAGTGATTGGGTTGTTGTATTCCAACATAAACATTATTTATTCCTCATGTTGTTTTCAGCATTTATACTTCCAACATTGATTGCTGGTTTCTTTTGGAATGACTATTGGGGTGGTTTCATTTATGCTGGTATATTAAAATCATTCTTTATTCAACAAGTCACCTTTTGTGTTAACTCATTGGCCCATTGGATTGGTACCCAACCTTTTGACGACAGAAGAACACCAAGAGACCACGTTGTCACTGCTTTTGTTACATTTGGCGAAGGTTATCATAACTTCCATCATGAATTCCCTAGTGATTACAGAAACGCTCTTAAATGGTACCAATACGATCCTACCAAAGTTGTTATTTACACTTTATCTAAATTAGGTTTAGCATGGAATTTGAAGATGTTTTCTCAAAATGCTATTGAACAAGGTTTAGTTCAACAACAACAAAAGAAATTAGAAAGAATGAAATCTAAATTACATTGGGGTTCCAACATTGAAGATTTACCTGTATGGTCAAGAGAAGAATTTCAATCCAGAGCCAAACAAGAAGGATTGATAATAATATCAGGTATAATTCATAATGTGAAAAATTTCATCAAAGAACACCCTGGTGGACAAGCATTGGTGCGTGCCAGTTTAGGTAAAGATGCCACAAAAGCATTCAATGGAGCTGTGTATGCCCATTCAAATGCTGCTCATAATTTATTGGCAACCATGAGAGTTGCCGTTGTCAAGGATGGTGACGTGAATTCAAACACTTTTGAATTACAAGAGGAAATGATGGAAAAGGAGAAATTACAATAAGTGGGATAGTTTATGTTAGTTTTTTTTTTATATAGATGAATTTATACTATAAATTTAAATACTCGAGTAGATTTTACACGATGTGCCTGGTTATATAATCGTAAGTTTTTCAGTCAATTGAAACTCAATCGTTTGATTATTATTTTTTTTTTTTTTTTTTTGCAGCCAAGCACCTACAGAAATCAGCAGATTTATACATTGGAGATGAAGGTTATAAATAACTTGAATACCGCCAATTACAGAGGAACAAATAGTAATTCAAACACAATTGAATACAAGAATCAATTTCTATCATGTTCCCATCATTTGCTAAACTTCAACAACAGCAACAACAACATCATCTTCCTAATAAAATGAATGTTCCTCAGTACAAATTGTTCATGAGAAGAATACCTCATGTTGGAATATGGTTTGGCAGCTTGATGTTTTTCTTAACCTGGCCACATATGTGGGCGGAAATTTCCAACTCGTTAAACGATGCGCCAGGCAATAGAGGGTTGTTCTACGTGACCAGAGATGAGTTGTTGAATAGAAAAAAACACGAAACCAGTCATTGATTGCAACAAGAACATCCTAGTCTCAACAATTCAACAATTCTCCGTGTATATTCTAATCGAAGTATGTATCTGCATTCATCATTTATTTCTTTACTACTTGTATCTTTTTTTTTTATTTTTTTTTTCTCATACCCCATGGCTAAACCGTTCCAACCAATTAGTGATATCATACCTAAGAACAGAACACAGACTTTCACTGAGATTTACGGTGAGCCGGAAAACTTTCTCGAAGTTGAGGTGAAAAATCCAGTCACACACGGATACGGATCCAACTTGTACACCGACTACGAGATTGTGTGTCGGACCAACATCCCAGCATTCAACAAGAAATACTCCAAGATCAGAAGACGCTACAGTGATTTTGTCGCGTTTAAGAAAATCCTCGAGTCTGAGACTACAAGGGTGGTGATACCTAGCTTGCCCGGTAAGATATTCTTGCAGTCAAACAAATTCAACGATATCAACATTGAGAAACGAAGACAAGGGTTGGAAAGGTTTTTGACTATAGTGAGTGGCCATCCGTTGCTACAAACGGGGTCCAAATCATTGATTGAGTTTATTCAGAATGAAAAATGGGACCCGAAGCAGATGATATATTGAATAGAAAATATACAAAGATGACCAAATGTGTAGGATGATCTGAGTTCAAATCAGCGTAAAAAGAGTGTAGAGTTTAAGAACAGTTTGTATACACTTATCAATTGAGGTAGGTAGATAACAGAAATCACTCTAGGAACGATTTTCGGAGTGATTTCAAAGACATTGATATGGTATTATGACGAGGTGTTAATGGATCGTGAATTTGTTTGGTTACGCATGAGGACTCGCGGGGAAGTTGATCACGAAATTCAGCTACCCATGTGACACAACTCAAAACTCGGAGTGTTGCTAATATCAAGTCCACGTAGAACACACACGCATTCAATTTCAACCTCATACAAATAATCAATCATCACGGTACTCTTCAATGAAACACTTGATATCTTTCTACACTCCTCTTGATTATCTGAAAGGAATGTCACGTAAATTGGCTGCTTGCATCACAACATAAGTTTAGATTACAGGTGTGAAAACATTGAAACGTTTCTATTGTGATAAATTAAAGTGGTTGATAGAGTAGTTGACTTTGTTTCTCATTTTACGACGTCAATGATGTATGATCAGAAATGAAACTCAAGCTCGCACACTTTGGGGTTATATCAATTGAGTGTAATAAGCTTGTTTCAAACTAAAATTGTTGAATGGATATCTTTGTTGTAGTAATAGTCTTTGTGTTCTCTACTCTAACCTGCTTTAAACGGTCCTACTGTAATTGTTTCACTAAGTTATGGCGGATACCAGTCAATAGACTATTGTGGCGGCTGCCAAATCATCGGTGTCGACATTTCTACGTTTGCAAGTAAGTTTACGAGAAGAAGTACACAACATACACCTTCAAACTGTTTCATAAATTATTAGAATTATAAATGTTTGTTACTATTTTGCAGTACCTCGTTTATTGTATCAATCTACTTAAAAAGCATGTGTCAAAGGTGAGTAAACAGTCTTTCCTTTGTAATAAGCAACGGTCTTGGCTGCTCTATCAGCAATACCTTCAGGTGTGAATTCAAAGTATTTATATAAATCACCAGCTTTACCACTAGCACCGAATCTGTTCAAACCAAATTGTTCATGGGAATATTTGGACCATCCGAAAGTGGACATGACTTCAACAGACAAAATTGGAACACCATCTGGTAACACACTCAATTGGTAGCTGTGAGGTTGTTTGTCAAAAGTGAAGAAATCAGGGATTGAAACGACTGAGGCAGAAATACCTTCAGATTTCAACTTCTTGGCTGCGTCAACAGAGATGGAGACTTCGGAACCTGATGAAACAATGATGATATCTGGTTTTTCTTCTTGATGGAGAGTGTAACCACCTTTCAAGGCTTTTTCTATACTTGAACCTTCCAAATGTGGCAAGTTTTGTCTGGTTAAAGCAATGACGGTTGGATGGTCTTCAGCTTCGATGGCAGAAGCATAAGCAGCTGAAGTTTCGTTACCGTCAGCAGGTCTGAAAACTGACATGTTTGGAATGGCTCTCAAATGGGCCAAAGTTTCAATAGGTTGATGTGTTGGACCATCTTCACCTAAACCAATGGAATCGTGGGTGGCAACCCAAATGACTGGGTGTCCTGATAAAGCTGATAATCTGACGGCACCAGCAGCATAAGAAACAAAGTTCAAGAATGTACCACCATAGTTTCTGTAGTTGGCACCGAATGCGGCGATACCATTCATGATGGCACCCATACCGTGTTCTCTAACACCGTATCTGATGTATCTACCATCGTAATCACCCAATCCAGTTGAAGGTGGTTGGAAATCAACAGAGCCTTGGACTCTTGTTAAGTTGGATCCAGTCAAATCAGCTGATCCACCAATGAATTCGGGTAAAACTTCATAAATAGCGTCAATTACACCTTCACTCAATTTTCTGGTAGCCAAAGCTTTATCTTTGACTGTGAATGATGGTAAAGCTTTTTGCCAATCTTGTGGTAATTTACCATCCAATCTTCTTTGGACTTCAGCACCTTCTTTTGGATATTTTTCTTTATATTGTTTGAAAGTGGCTTCCCATTCGTTTTCGTATTTTTGATTTTCAACAACCTTGTCAGCAAAATATTTGGCAACTTCTTCTGGGATATGGAAGTATGAATCTTCTGGGAAACCCCATGATTTTTTCAATTGTTTTAAATCGTCAGCTTTCAATGGAGCACCATGAACACCGTGAGTACCGGCTTGTAATGATCCGTAACCAATAGTGGTGATCAATCTAATCAAAGTTGGTTTGTTTGTAGATTTTTTAGCTTCATCAACAGCAGCACTGATTGCTTCTAAATCAGTATCAGCGTCTGGAACTTCAATAATGTTCCAACCGTAAGCTTCATATCTTTGAGTGACATTTTCAGTGAAAGCACAAGCAGTATCACCATCAATTGAGATTCTGTTGTCATCCCAGAAAGCAATCAAATTGTTCAATTGTAAATGACCGGCTAAAGAAGAGGTTTCACTTGAAACACCTTCCATTAAACAACCATCACCCAAAAATGCGTAAACATAAGAATCAGAAATTGTTAAATCTGGTTTGTTATAAGTAGCAGCAAATTGTTTTTGAGCAATGGCAATACCAACGGCATTTGAGATACCTTGACCCAATGGACCAGTAGTAACTTCAATACCTTCAGTATCCCTACATTCCGGATGACCAGGGGTTCTTGAATTCAATTGTCTAAATTGTTTCAAATCGTCAACTTTCAAATCAAAACCGTATAAAGTCAATAAAGAATATTCCAATGCACAAGCGTGACCATTGGATAAAACAAATCTATCTCTGTTGATCCATTTTGGGTTTTTTGGATTGAATTTCATTTTTCTCCAAACGGCGTGGGCAGCTGGGGCCAAACCCAATGGAGCACCTGGGTGACCGGATTGAGCAGCATTGACTTGGTCAACGGATAAACCTCTGATTGTGGAGACAGACAATTGATCGATGGAAGTCATGATTAAATAGGATTGAATCAATTGAAGTAAAAATTACAGGGAAAAAGAAGAAAAGGATTAAATTTCGGGAGACTGGTTGGTTTTATAAAGTTTGTAGAGAGAAAAAATCAACGGGAAAATATTAAAAAAAAAAAATAAAAAAATAAAAAATATAAAAAATATAAAAATTTGTACTATGACGGTTTTACTAATAGCAATGTTTTCTTAGTCAGTCATTATGTGTTGGCCTTATCTGTAGAATCAAAACTGATCCATTCAACTGTAATCCCGTTTGTTGCAATTTTTTTGCGTCCTCAATTGTCGTTTAATTTAATTTTGCAGGCCCAATTTCCTACGCAACAGTTGGAATTACGTAATTCGGTTGGTGAACAGCTTTCAAAATACGCAAACGTCCCGTTGATGTAACATCACATCCAACGTTTAATAATGTGTGCCATCAACCAATATACATTTGCTGTCTCAGAACAGTGGATCCAATTACACTTCCAATGCCCACTGGGTACAAACTTTTTTTTATTTTTTTTTTCTTGCAGCAATTGCTGTCCGAAATTGCAACTTCTTTCGCTCTTCATCAATTTAATCATTTTTTGTTGGATCGGTTTGTTCCTTTTTATTTTTTTATTTTTTTTTGATTTTTTATTATGTCACGTGATATGTTGGTTTGTAATTAAGATTCATTCTAGATTGTGTTATTTCATTGGTGTACTGCACTAGCCGTGTAGTACTCACACCATCGTAGACTCGGTTGTTTACGTTAATGTAACTCCGATTCAACAAAAGTAAAACACTTTTTACAGGCTTCTTAGAAATTTATTAAGTTACAAGAGTCACACAATCAATTCTATTAACAAAATTAAAGTCTGTGTATTGTTTCTACGATTTGTCTTGAGGATCGGCAAATGGGCTTCTCCTATCATTTAAATCAAAAGTAAACTTTATAGGCGATATTGGACTCCTATCAATTGCAACATCCAACATCACAGAACTTGAGTCGTTGTCATCATTCATGATTTCATCTTCAACTGGTTTTTTCACTTTCACCGATGTTGCCCTTGTTATTTGTCCTATATCTGAATCGACGTCTGAATCGAGATCTGAATCTTCACTTTCGTCATTCGAATCCCCCTCCTCTTCCTCTTCCTCTTCCTCTTCTTCTTCTTCTTCTTCAATTCTATCAACATTCACCAACCTCGGTTGGGCTTTGATGGCAGTCATGGTAGCTAAGGAATCCTTCTCTTGCTCCTGTTTCACATTGTGCGCACCATCTCCTACAATCGACGCATTTTCAATAGTGTTCATATCTGAAAACAACGATTCACTGTCATATGAGTACAACGACCTAGTGTTATCTTTATTGGGTCGAACTGTGACCCCAGGTATATAAGCAATTGGTAATATGTTTGACGCATTTGAAAATGACGTGGCGACGGAATTTCTACTTCCTGGGTTCATGTACATTATCTGTTGGTTTTGTTTATTTGCTTGTTGAACAATATCCCTCTGTCTGGCTCTACGTTGTTGTGATTGTAATTGACGTTGATTGCTTTTCCCTTTACCTGCTTTAGGTCTAGTGAATGATTCATATGATGATAATCTTCTCATCTGTTTCCTTTGAACAGCTCCATTCGACGTTTGTCTTTTAACTACTGGTTTTTCTGCAGAATTTGCATCATTGCCATTCCCAATTTGCCCTAGTGAAGCTTCACTCTCACTATGGACCATTTTATCGGAAGAATAATTCTCTTTGGACAAAGTCTCCATCTTGGTCAATGCGTAATCGCTCGACTCGCCATTATCCAAATACTCATCATCGTCATCGTACAACATGACTGGATGTTTCTTTTTATAGATCAAGAAATAGTATACCGTGGCTACGATAACCGCAATCAAAGCCAACCCCCCAATGACTCCACCAACTATGCCACCCACGGGCAACCCAGGCGAAGGGATTTTTGTACATATGTATTGTGCACATTGGTCACAAGTTTGAGTTTGTTGATTACATTGTTGGCCCTTTGGACAAGTAGGACACGAGCCGGAGGAGCTTGGACAAACTACACATCCATTTGAGTCTAGTTGCTGTCTTGGTAGTAGCAAAGACGGTGAGTATTTCTGGTATATCATGGTGTTGAAGTTGTTAGGATGGAGTAGAATTAAATGATGATAATAATTTTCTCAAATCAGTAAAAAAAGAATCACAAAATCAACAAATTGGGCAATGAGATTACAGTGTTTAGAATTTACAACATACAATCAGTCCAAACTTGAGAAAGTCTAGATTCTGCAAATCTTGAAATGAAATGAACAAGATTTGCACTTGCAACAGTGATCAGATTGTACAGTCGCGTCTACTTAAATCAGCCTACCTTATTTATTTTTTTCTGCTTCCTCGTTTCAAATCATTATGCAATTCCATTGAAATTCTATCTAGATTCTTTTGGTCGTGTATTCACATTACAAATATATTATTCAATTATATACTCTTCTTGAGTCCTTCATAAACCTATAGTTCTCTTTTCTTCTCGATAACCAAGTGTTTTGATAGTCAAAGTATTTATAATTGGCTGGTTCCTTGTCATCGTCTTCATTTTCATTTTTTTCAACCACTTCAGATTCCTCTTTCTGTATCATTGACAAGGATCGAGTTTTAAATTTATTGTTATCCTTCATAAACCACTGATTGGACTCTGTATTGAATATCCAGCCTCTATGGCTCAACTCTTTTGCAGCGTTATATCTGGCCAAATTATCCATCTGCTCACTATAATAAAAACAATAAAATAATGTATCATTATCAAACTTTTTCATGTAGTTCAAACTGTTCAATTCATACATTGGTTCTTGTGGATAATCTATCGACGAAGGATGGACGTTTTTAGGATCATATTGTCTTGGTTTTTCCGTATCGAACGAATCAGGACAATTTAATAATGAAGTTTCCAACATTTCATGAATAGACTGAATGGGCAATGGATCATTTAATCGGCCAACAGTAATGTTCACAATTCTGGGTATTGTGTCATCAAAAGTCTTGTTTTCATTTGAAATCATAGGCAGTTGTGATTGCATACGATCAATCCTATCCTCATTCTGATATGTATATACCGGTGAGCTGGAACTTGATTTTGGCGGTATTTGATTAAATCCAGGAGGTGGTGGGTTCTTGGCTGGGGTGGTGGTCGTGCTGGTTGTAGCTAATGGAACGTTATTATTAACTTTTGGTGTAACATTGGCCGATGGCGTGGTCGTTTGTTGTACAACAGCTTGTTGAGCAGCTTTGATAGCATTGGAATATGAATTTGCATTCGTTATTGGTGGTGGTGGTGGTGCAGGTACTATTGAAGGTTTTAGTTTTTTAACTGGAGTTGATGAATGTATCGTTGATGATTGTACATTTGTTGGAGAATCTTGTGATGGTGCAGGGGGTACTTGATTGGTTGTCGGTTGTGATGCATGCTCTATTATAGAATCATCCTTTAATTTTTCTTCTTCTTCTTCAATTGATTCTGTTGCCATTTGAGCCAATGAACCTTCAAATTCTAGTTCATCATCATCACCATCGTCCAATTCTAATTGATCATAAAATTCATCATACTCCACATAATCTTCATCTTGATTCATTTCAACATAATAATCTATATCATCTTTTATATTATCAACTTTTGCTGGATCCAAACGATCATTTTCTAAATGATCTAATATTTCTTCCAACTTCTCAATGTGCAGGTTGTTCCTCTCCACTTTATATTTCAAATCATCTATTGACAGTTGCAAACTACTCTTCAGTTTTTTCAGTTGATGACTTATAGAATCCAACTCTTGATCTAATTCTTCATTTTGTGTTTGTAATTGTTCAATCACATTAGACAAATACTCAGTAGTTTCTTGATATTTCGCATCATCTCCATATTTCGAATTCTTCTTCTGTCTTTGTTGTAACTCCAATCCTTCATTTGAAAATTGTTTAATCTTTGAATTCTTTTCCAACTCTTTAAATTGATCCATTGCATGTTCAATTTTAGTTCGGTTTTCTTGAATCAAACTTTTATCCAATTTTATACTTGAATCATTCAACCATTGTTTTAATTGATCTCTGGAACGTTGCAATTTCTTCAACTCTTTTTTCAAATCATTTTCTAGTTTATCTCTTTGGGATTGAACATCAGCTAGAGATATTTTATCCCTGATATCATCAAATAGAGACAACCCTTCTGTGATTTTCTTATTTAACTTATCAATCTCTTGTTGTAGTTTCCTCGCACTCATATGTACTCTATGTTTGTGGTTGATAGAAAATTTTTAATCAACGCCTAAATCAGACAGTTTGGCTCGCGTGCACGACAACAAAAATATATCTACTGTAATACTACTTTGTTCTATCTAATCTAAGCTACCAATCTCTCTAGTTAAAAATTCATTTGTGAAATGACAGATTTGTTGGTAGTTGTATTCAAACCCATCGATTCCTCCATAATACGGATCATCAACTATATCTTGGAACTTCGAATCCTTTGTGTTCCAATTACCAAACATCTCAACCACAGCCAATGACGATTTGGGCTTCATATACTTTAAATCACTTAAGTTACTTTTATCCATTGCGATTACGTAATCAAAGTTTTCAAAATCTGATGAATCAATCTGTTGCGCTTGATGGGAGACGGGCACACCGTGTTTCCTGCATGTCTTTGCTGATCGTGAATCTGGCGATTGTCCAATGTGCCACCCACCGGTGCCGAAAGAATCAATCAATTTAAAATATGAACCGTAACCTTGTTGCTGCACTTGATGTTTGAAAATAGCTTCTGCCATTGGAGACCTACAACTGAATCGTTTAGTTAGTATTTCTCATAAATCTGTATTGCATTTGACATACATGTTGCCTAGGCATACAAATGCCACTGAGATCTGTTTATCTTTGGGGTCAAATTTGGGTGCCATTAACAAGTGAATTGTAATTGGAAAAAATCCAGTGCTACCAAATCGCTAACATCTTGCCCTAGGTAGCTTAGATTGAGAAACAAGGTAAACTACAACATGTTATTCACACAACTTTTGCAACCAAATTTACCGAAAAAAGTAGAAATTTTAAAAAGATTGGTACTTTTTTGGATCGTAACGGTATCACCGAGCAGTTTAGTAATTACAGCATAGCCATGCATAGTAAGAGCAATTTGTCGCAATTTCAAATCCCTCCTTATCGCCATAACATTTCACAAGTATCGGGTCTAACAACACTAAATCGATACTGAAAATCTCTTGATCCCAATTGATCTTCAATTTCATCACTCTCATAGTAAACTACTGTTTACCCAAATAAGGTATACATATTAATTTCAACCTACAAGAAAAGCTAGATAATCAAGATGGTTGTATATTAATTATTAGATATCACAAAGTCCTTCCAATCTTCAAACACCACGGGCTCATACAAAATTTTCTCATACTCGTTCTTCTCCAACTTGATTTTCTTCTCATCAAACAACATATCCAAATCATCTTCGTTATCTTCAAACTCCCTCTTTTTCTCATTGAACCCGTCGGGATCCTCTTCGACTCTCGCACACTCTTCAATTATATCGCCCGTGGAGATCTCCTTGATGAACTCAACCTGTTTAAACGCAGACACTATAGCTAGTTGCTTCACGTCACATGTCCACTCGTTTGAGCTTGGCGACAACGGCGACTTGGTGCTCTTCCCTCCCGCGTCCTTGCCTAATGCAGAGTCGTCAATGTTCAACAAGTTCATCAACGACGCAAAAAAGAACTTCTCTGGGTCAGAATTAGACAACTCCCTACGTTTGACCAGCTTCGAATCGTGCGACGTCATGGCAAAGAGATCTATATCAGGCGTTGGATAGATGTTGTACCCCGACGGATTATTACTGTGATTGTAGTTGTTGTGGTTTCCCGGTGTGGTTGAGCTCGGAGTGGCCTTGACTGGGTAGTTTGGTGATTGCCCCATAGGAGTGTTTTTGTTACTATGAGATTGAGGAGGGATCTGTGGTGTGGGCATACTGTGGGGTGTCCTGATCGCATTCGCCAACGACCCTGGTGTAGCTGCCGGTATCACATTCGGTGTTGGAATGGCTGTATTTGCACTTGGACCACTGATGGATGGCTTGTTCTTCTTCCTGTTTTGTATGGCCGCGGCTTTCTTAGCAGTAGTCTTATTTGAGATTGTCGTTGTTGCTTGTTGAATCTGGCCTGGTATTTTTTGATTAGATTGTGGAATTTGAATCGAGGTTTTTTGTAGTTGAATCGGTTGTTGTGGTATATTTTGCATTGGAATCTGTTGCATAATTGGACTACTCTGTTGAGGTATCATATTGATATTTTGATTCATATTTTGTTGATTAGGAATCTGTGGAGTAAATTGTTGTTGATTCTTCATAGGGCTTGGATTCGCCCAATTCATTTGCGGAGTATTTGAAATTTGAGCTTGGTTATTCATAAATATTTGATTTCCTCTAGCTGGATTCTGCAACATTTGCTGTTGTTGTTGTTGTTGTTGTTGTTGTTGTTGTTGTTGTTGTTGTTGTTGTTGTTGTTGTTGTTGCTGCTGCTGTTGTTGTTGTTGTTGCTGTTGTTGTTGTTGTTGCTGTTGTTGTTGTTGCTGAATAGGCATTTGTGATTGAGATGACATTCTTCCATGTTGTGGAACATTATTGTTTCCTGGTGGTTGTGTCATTGCTTGTTGTCTTCTGAAATTGATTTGTTCCTTGACATAATCAAAATATTTCACATATTGATTCTTCAACTTTTCCAATAAATCCGGTGCAGCTAAATATAAACCTTGTTGTAAATTATCCAAGATATTCTTAGTCATATATTTCATCTGAATAAGTCTTTTCGTACCTTCGGCATTCTTGGTCAATAAATAAAAGTAACTAATGATACTATCGACATTGCCAAACAGTTGTTGGATTTTATTCATCGAATCTCGTACCACATTTTTATCTTGTTCGGATAACAAATTTGTCACATCTTTCAATACCACATTATTTCTAGATACTTCTTCAATCAATTGTCTCAATTTCATTTTCACATCATCAGTCAATGGTGGTAACAAATTAGATAAATTGACATTTCCAGGACTAGTCATTGGTCTATTATTTTGATTCATATTTCTTGGTCCAGTTGCTGGCGACGATAAATTCACATTCATTTGTGCATTCGATTTAATCATTGGGGTGTTTAAATTACTCAACAACGGCAGACTTTGAGGCATGTTTGGTTGAGATTGTGGTTGTGGCATTTGCTGTTGTTGTTGCATTAGCATTTGTTGTTGTTGTTGTTGTTGAGGTGCGTTAGGGACTGCATTGATACCAAGGCCCGTAGGTCCATTACCCACTGATTGTCTTTGTTGTTGTTGTTTCCACAATTGATTTTTTTGATGAAGAATATACTTTCTTATAAATGAATCCTTCATATTTTCGTCCAAAGGAGCTTGTAGTTGTTTCTGTTGTTGTAATCTATTCAAAACCATCAACGCTTCGTTAGTGTATTTATTTAAATCCTGCTGAGTTATTTGGAATTGGGGTGGTTTTTGTTGATTATTGAAATTAGGTTGAGATTGAATATTCATTTGGTGTAAAGCAGGTTGTTGTTGTAGTTGTTGCTGCTGTTGTTGCTGTTGTTGTTGTTGTTGTTGTTGTGGTGGTGGTGGTGGTGGTGGTTGCTGTTGTTGTTGTTGCATTTGCTGAGGTGGTGGTTGTTGGTGTACATTTTTTTGTGGACTCTGTTGTTTTTGATTTTGATTTTGTTGTTGCTGATGTTGAAAATTTCTTTGTCTCATCAATTGTTCCCTTTGTTGTGGGGTCATGTTATTAACGTTGAAGTTTGAATTATTCATCATCAAATTAGCGTTTTGATTAGCCGTGCTATTTGTATTACCAGTATTTTGCATGTTAACCTTTTGTTGTTGTTGGCGCATCACCAATTGCATATGAGTCGAATGGATATCTCTGATAGAAGGCAATAAATCTTGAGGTATGACTTTTTGACGGATCAATTCAAAAATTTGATTCCAGGTATTTACATTTCCCGGCAAGTTTGGAATTTTACTCAACAAAGGAGGTGGAATTGGAGAGCTTCTTATTAGCTGTACAATTTGCGGAGGCACTTGCGCCGGCGCATTTGTATTCAAAGGCTGTTGTGGTTGTGGTACTCCTTGTAGCTGCTGCTGTTGCTGTTGTTGTTGCTGTTGTTGTGGGTGTTTCATATTTTGCAACTGTGGATCTTGTGTCATATTATGAAGTTGTTGTTGGCGAGCTTGTATTTGAGCTTGGGACTGATTTCTTGCTTGAGCTTGTTGTTGTAGGAATTGTGAGCCTTGAGGATTGATATTACCACTATTGGTAGTAAGATTACCATTCCCATTGTTATTCATTCTTTGCTGCACTTGTTGCTTTTGTAATCTTAATTGACCTATTTTCGCTTTGATGGCTTTCAAATAATCATCTCTACTAGGAGCTTTTTCATAAACTGCTTTTTCAAAGTCTTGGGCCATTTTAGTTAATTTTTGAGGATCAAAGTTAATGTTGGTACCATGTAAATCATTGAGAGTATCCATGATTAAAGAAACCACCCTTCGTCTTTCTTCTCCAGTATACATTCCATGCCAGTTGGTGGTACCGGAAGATGAGCCGGATCCAGTAGCACCACCACCATTTGGCATATTATTCATATTCATAATGAAGTTTGAAATGTTAGATTGAGGGAAAAGAAAGAAAAAAAAAAAAAAATGTGAAATTTGTGAGGATTTGATAATTGTGTGGCCGATAATTGTAATAATAATATCGACAATAAAACCGGGTAGCTTGGTGGGAAATTGATTAGATTAAAAGGCTAAAAGATGATGACATAATTAGATAGTCTAAAACAATCGATTTACATAACATTTGCAAAAATAAAGTTAAAGTTATCACAAGTAAGATTTGAAAATCAAGAGGTGTACTAAGGAAAAGGGTGTTGATTCAAAGGTTGTACGGTTTAAATCACGTTTACCTATCAGATGTGAGTATGTGATGATTCAGTAATATAATAAAAATGATCAAGATATAATATTATTTTTTGTTTCAACAACTTCCATAGAGAAACAAAATTAATTTACTAATTTACTGTTCAAACTGCCACCTCTAAAATAGTGCCATAAACATGGCCCAAATTAATGCTAAGTTTGTTAATTCTCGACCCCATTTATACCAGTATCAATTGCTTTCGTGGTATTTGGTTACGAGCTTGGTGTAGTTTCAACACGGCTTTGACCAAGTTGATGTCGACGGCTGTCGATTTTTATAACCTTAGTAAACTTTTAAATAGTATCTTCTCTTTGTTCTTCTTCAAGCTTATTTATTTTAAATTTAGTTTTTCAGTTTTAACTGGTTTTCTATTCTACACAGAAAACATAGAAAACCAGTGATGCAAGGTGTTGATAATACTTTATATTTGATTCGTGTTTATTTGATATTATATTCTACTATTACCAAGTGTGTGTTCTGCACGTTATAATTCTTTCCTATATACCCGAGACTTGATATTTTAAGACATAGTGCTCAAATACGAAATTACACAAAAGTCAATTAATTTTGTAAACTCCGAAACCATTGGTTCCTTTCATCTAGAAATATTCGACATGGGTTCATTACCAAGCTACAATTGAAGTAACCTCATTCGTGAAACACAACACTTGTTTGTTCCGTTTGTAATCAATCAAATATTGCTTGAATGTATGGCAAGGAAATCAAATTCTAATATACAAAGCGATAAAATATCTAACTAATGTCTCATTTGTATGTTTTCGGTTCAGGAAACCTTTTTCCATCAAATTTGCTTTACTGTATCTCAACGTTCTGGAACCTAAATTGTCGCGCTATATCGTACTGACTCAATCTGATGAAACATTTCTCAAGAAACCAACTAGATTTTACGCACCCGCCAAATCTTTGGTGAAAGCGTTACACAGATACCAAGTTTTAAGTAAACAAAACACTCATTGTGAATTTTCATTTAGGTCCTAACACTATTTGAAGGTCTGACTACCATTAAACTAAACAATGTATTATCTTTTACTCTTTGATTCATGATTATCACCTTATAACAGCCTCCCTCGTCGTTTGAGATTTTTAATTCATGATGCAAATATTCAAGTTGCTTAGTAGTTCAAATGAATTTGTTGGAGTATATTCAACCCCGAATCTTCACTTGACAACCTGATCGAGTATCTACAGTTAAAAAAAAGAGCTGATTTTTTAGTCATGCTTTTAATTATTCATTATTTACATCTTGTACCTATATAGTTTGATATGTTCTTTTTATACTCGTTTTTTCATTATATTTATCTTGCTCTTCTTGATCGATGTACTCAGTAACGTGATTCAATTTCCATTGCTGTTTCAAAAACTTGAGCCCTTGAGTGTTCACACCCAACACAGTGCAATTCTTCTGAAGATTGGCTCTGAGCTGTTCTTTAACCTTGATCAATTGATTCTTAAGTGACGGATCTTTCTGATTGATGAATTCTTTAAGATTGGAATTAATAATGAAAAATAAAACTTTACAAATCAAGGATAAGTTTGTCACATTTGACGTTATATTCTCCTCGTTGGTCCATATTTCAATAAATTTTAACAATTTTAATGAATATGAAAATGGTAAAACTAGCAATGCATCGTCTAATTGTGCTGGTCTAATTTTTAATAATGCGCTAAGCACATACTGACTTCCATTCATTTTGAATGCTAACAATATTGAATTTGGAGTTGGTTTGGACACTTTTTTACCCTGTTTAAGCAAAAGGTTGTACTCAGTGTTTGCTTCAACATCTTCAATTCCAATATCTAATGCTTCAATCAATTTTTCCCCTGCTTTTAAAGTCTCCATAGTCTGTTTTGTGACTTTACTCGATTCATCTTGTTCTTCTTCCTCGCCGTCTGCAGTGACTTGTTGGTCTCCTTCCAATTGATTCAATAAAGTGTTTTCATATTGTTCATCCAATTCTTTTTCTTTCTCCTCTTCTAAAAATACTTGATCAGTAGTTGCGGACCATAATCTTATAGAATGATCATGTGATGTCGAACACATAAATAGCCCATCATTACTAATTGCCATACACCAAACTTCACTCTGATGAGCTGGTAATTTTTGTATACATTCGAATTTATCTCCATCCCAATATTTGATTAAACCATCTTTACCACTACTGAAAAAATTGTGGGATTCGCCAATGAACTTAACATTCATAATTGAATCTTGGTGTCCGAATATTGATTTATGACAATCACCAAAATCAAGGCCCCAAATTTTGATATTCTTGTCTGCACTGGATGTAATTATCAATTTCGAATCACTAGAAATATCAATTGACAACACTGGCAACTTATGTCCGTATAATGTCAAGAACAATTTCAATGAGTCCAAAAATACAACTTGAACGTTGTTGTTCAACAACGATATGGCCAAAAATTTTGAGTCCCTGGAAATTCTAACACACAACACATCCTCGTTTAATTCTAAAGTTTGAGTGTGGTTGAATTTCAATGTGGATATTTTAGTGGTGGTACCTGGTATGTAATCAGACTCAACTTTGAAGTTCCAGAATTTCACACACTTATCGTTACCTCCAGTGACAAGGGTTTTCCCATCTGGAGTCAAATCCAATGACCATATCGCAGCGTCTGCGTCGTTCAATTTGTGCGCCGATTCGATTCTATCAACTAAAGAACTAGTTGCTAAGTCATATAACTCCAAGTCTCCATTTTTGAATCCAACTACAACTAAAGACCCCCCAGGCAAAAACTTACAACATAATGCATAGCCTCCTTCTAATGAAAATGTACGTATAACATTAAACGTTGAGATGTTCCATATTTTCAACTCCCCATTTGAAGCAGTGGCCAATAGTTTATTATCATCCGGTGAGATATCCATGGCTCTGATATCAAATCTGTGACCTAGCAAGTCTATTGTGTGTTGTTTAGTTGCAACCAAATCGGTTGGTTGTGCTTTTCGAACATTTTCCGGTATTTGGATACTGTTGTATTCTATTGTGTTGTTCGTGAGTGATATCAATAAATCTAGCTTTTTCTTACTATTTATCCAACAGCAAGATTTTATTTTTGCTGTGGTTCTGACTGTTGTGAATGGTGTTATTAGGATACTGATCTCTGAAGATTGTATTGATTCCAAAATTTCTTCATCAGACATACCTTTTTCTTTCAATCTTTTAGTTCTCTTTGTTATACCTTTCTTAATTTCATCCTCTGATCTTACTCTGAATATTTCTATAGTTCTATCAGCATTTTGTATTGAAAATAATTCAACTTCACTACTTGCTTTTAAGTATTTAAACTTTATTTCGTTACTTCTTGATTTACTTTGCTTTTCAAAACTGCCCTTTTCTTGTATTTTCGACCCATCTTCATTTGACAAATTCACCGACCATGCTTTAACTTGATCTTTATTTCCATTCGTTATTAAAAGGTCGTGTGTTTTGTTTATCCCCATCGACCAACATTCATTAGAGTGAGCCAAATGAGTCTCGATACATTGTTGAGATTTCAATTCCCAAAGTTTCACAAGCCCATCTTTGGCACAAGTCAACAAATAATCATCCAACTCGTCTTCGCCTTTTTGTGATTCCGACAACAACTCTAATCCGTGAATTGGTCCCTTGTGGCCTTTCAATTTATACAACCCTTCTTCTCCAATGAGGTCCCAAATGATGATGGAAGAATCGTTTGAGCCTGAAATCAATCTCGTACCATTCTTGTCAAATTTCAATTGTGTGACGTTGGACTTGTGACCTTGGAAAGTGATGAGTACCGACTGAGATGAAAGATCGTATACTTTGATTGTACCGTCCAAATACCCAGCAGCTATTAAATTTGTTTGATTGTGGTAAGTGAGATAACTGATTGGAGAAGGTGGTGTTGAGGTAGATGCATTTGTCTCTCCTGGGTTCAACCCATCTTTGAATCTTTGTAGTAATTCACCTGTTTTGATGTCCCAAATTAATATTTCTTCCAAACCAGACGTTAATGCTCTTCCCATAGAAGTCGACGATTGAGTTTCCGATGGCGGTAACCAAACCACATTCGATTGAGAGGTTATCAACCCAAAACATTTTTCCTGATCATAACGATTATACGACTTGACCATGGTTGATTAATGAAAAATATTTTGCGATGGCTGCTGCTAAACACAAAGAAAAAAAAAAAAATAAAAATAAAAAATCAAGCTATTATTTTGCAACTATTTATTTATCTATAATATTAGCATACCCATTAACAAATGTAACAAAGATATAGATGGTTGATTGTAATTACCAGAATTATGTTTACCTGTTGACTTTGTAGTGCTCGATCCAGACTTAGTCGTCTTGGAAGATGAAGATGAAGCAGATGTTGTTGGTGTTGATGTGGAAGATAGTGTTGCAATTCCAGACAATCCACTGACACTGGAGACAGGAGCTGCGTTTTTTTCACCTCCTGTCCAACAATAATCTTGGAAACATTGTTTACATTCCTCACTTTGTTCTTGATTGAATCTTTCCTGTTGTCTTCTAATTATAGCACACCCAACACACGTTAACCAGTTATCATCATCGGTTAAGTTGTTTCTACTAATCACTTCAAATCCATTTTGGATGGCCCCAAATTTCTCATCGTCATCGTAGGATAATTTAAACGTTGAGAAATTCGAATTGTACGACATCCTGGCATTCGCCACATGAACAACTAATGGAACGTCGGTGACATTTATCTTATCGTTGTCATGCCAAGCGACCAAATCAGTCAATTCGGACGAATTACATCCAAAAAATACTGGCTTTTCACCTAATTTTTCTTTCAAAAATCTGTCGACATCAGGCACAAATGGAAAAGGTGTGCCTTTACCTTGAGGGGAAAATTGTCTTTTATAAGTTTCCATAATTGAAGTACCATTTGGCCATTGCTGTTCTGTGTCTGCGGAATTATCAAAAGCAAATATCACATCAACGTTTCTTGAATTCTGAATCAATGGGTAAAAAGGAACATTCTGTGCATCTTCGCCTCCATCGGCCAAATAAAGAGTCTCGTTGTAAATGATACTTTTTACACCAGCATCTTCAAATTGATAAAATGGATTAGGTTCATAAGTTGCAATGTCATACTCTGCGTAGCTTATCTCGGTCAAAATATCGGTCAAGATACTTTTGATAATACTGTTGATATTGTAATTCCCCAATTGCAACAATATAGCATTAAACAAAGATGACGACGTGCCCATGATAAAACCTGCATTGTCGAAATTGTTTATGCATACAGAAGTGTTTGGAGAGCCGTTTTCAACCATTGAGCCAAGATATTTTACATCAGTGAATGCGTTTAAACTAGGATCCCAAGATCCCAATTCGTATGGACTGATTTCAAAAATAGTAGAATTCTCATTCATAATCAATGTGCCGGGAGTTCTACCATCTGCAACGACTATTGGATAAGGCATTTGATGGTTTTGAAAATTGGACAAGTTTCGAATACTCGACCAAGTGATATTTTCACCTCCACTAGCGTCGGGGAAAAACTGATACGACAATGCTCGTCCCCAAACATCAGTAAATGAAGTTTCAAAACCGGCGTTTTCTTTAGCTAGAACCGCTTGTCTTAACCCATAATAATACGCAATTGTTTTGTCGATTCGAATCCCACTAGGGTTTATTATCGAGTCTTCTAACTGCCAAATTGAGGATGATCCGTTGACTACAGACTCAACAGATAACCAGTTGTTCAACACCAACAGGCCTACAAGCCAATTGCCACCACTGAGACCGACCAAATACGTAGCGCTGTCCAACAATCCGCCCACGCCGTGATCGTTGGCATCATTGACCCTTCCATCCATGCCCAACAATTGTCCAGCACCACACAACATCGCCCTGTACCCACCACCGCTCATCAGGATTCCTATAGTGATGTTGTGGGAGTCGGAATTGTCATTTATGAAACTTTCAGGGTCGAAATTGGAGATATTTGCTCTTTTCAAAAAACTGATCAAATTTTTATTGGTGATCTCATGTCTGCTGAGTAAATAACTCTCTTCGTCTGTTGAAATTGTAGCATTTGCAGGTCTGCTTAGTTCGTGTGATGGACATGATACATTGTACGGGGCATATGGGTTAGCTCCCGTGGTTGAATCTGACGTGCCTGACTCTGTGGCAGATGGAGAAGACAATAATGATTCAATCCATGACTCTTCAGTCGAAGCGGAATCAGATCCGGACTCGGTAGCTGATGCTGACGAAGAAGAGGAAGAAGACCCTGAATCAAATGGCCAAAATCCTAGAATGGGGCGGACTATTAAAAAAAACGGTAAAGCAACAACCACCCGCATACTTCAGTTGCAAGTTACAAAATTGATAGAAAGAACTGTGAGCACTTAAGTAAACTTGTTTATCCAATATAAGCCTTGGTTAGAGTAACGCAAAAGTTAAAAATCATATTCCTGTATGTTACCAATTGGGAAAGAGCAAAAGTTGTTGAATACCGCTACCACGTTTTACACATTGTTTCCCTATCTATATTTTTCTAGTTCCTTTACAAACAATAGGTATCATACCTCCAGTCGAGATTGTGAAATGTCTATGATTTAATACATTAATGAAGCATCTGATTGTACCGGCATGTGAGGTGGTGCTGATGAATGTATTCTTTTGCGCCAAATCTCTATCGATTTTACCGTCTTGACAATCAGACTCAAAAAGATCTTGTAAAAACCCATTGATTCTGAATGACTGTTGCATCATAGTTTCTCTTTCACTTCCGAAAAGAACATCTTCCTCTTCTATTCCATCGGTTATGAACCCGTATTTGCCAAATCTTTCGTCGATAACCGTTTTAGTCGATCTCTTATCGCAGAGGTTTTTCCCGATTGTTTCTCTAATCTTTTCAACAACAACAGGGTTTTGGGTTTTAGGTTTTAGATCGTCCCATGTTATGACCAAAGTGGTGCTTGATCTTTGCAATGGAGAAACAAAGAATTTGGCAGGCACAGGAGCACCCAATTCTAACTCTTGTTTCCATAAATCATGGTTCTCTTTAGCTTGGTCCATACCGAGTTGGGTCAAATTTGGATCAGGTGCGTAGTCAATCTCACCATCAGTAGTCAACGCATGCCACTTGGCATTCCACGCTTCCAAACCGTACTTGTCAACAATCTGGTTATGGTACCCTTGGCCGTGTCTGGCAAGAATCAATAATTTATACTCGACGTTTTCGGGAGCTTTATTGTTTAACTGTTCCAATTGAGAAATGATCTCGCTCCACAGCTTCAACCTTCCCATATGATCCAACGCATAGTTGAAGACCCTGTCATCAGTGGATTCGTCACTTTGTTTGAAAAACCCTTGCACTACCTCGAAATCCCATGGATACTTGTACTTCCCCTCGTGATCCTGTTCTAGTCTAGCTTTTGACCACGCGCGTTTATATTCTAGCTCAGGCTCGATGTCACGGTGGGCGTCGGAGTAGTCGGTCTCGGAAGGTATCAATAAGGATGCAGGAAATGTCATTGTTGAACACTGAAGAGGGGCTACGGGAGAATATGTTTCTATTTATACTTGGATCTAGGACGTAGATTTTCCGACAACCGTGATGATTTTTATGCATCGTGCATGGTGATGAAAACAAGCAACAGAGTTGAACAACGCCGTGCAAGCGCAATACACCCAATATAGCACATCACCACCACCACCTACACTACACACAGGTTTGGTCCCAGTGTACTCCAATGTCACATTTACATCGTATCAAGATGTTGTAGCATTCACAAACACCTTTTATTGAACAGGCTGTCGATGCCAGAAAAAAGCGGCGCAAATTCATCCTTGTAAACATTTTTTCATTCGATCTTTCCGAGAGAAGTAACGAGTGGGTTTGTGATTTGTTTATATATTTTGAATACTTACAAATTTAATAATAATAAAGGAATGAATTAAAATTAAACTATTATACATTATGCAAGACCATTATAATCTCATGTCTTTCTAGATGCACCAATCTTGAAGTCAGGCTTGAAATCAGGTTGTTTCTTGTTTGCTTTCTTGATTTGGAATTTGGCCAATATTGGAATATGATCGGAGGGAAAATTTGCGTCTGGGAACCCAATACAATTGTTTGCATATTCTTGATCCACTTTACCCAATAACCCTTTGACCTGTAAAGTTGGAGTCGAATACCATATATAATCAATGTTGTTGGTGAATGCAGGGGATAAATTCGTAAATGGTAACTCACCTATTGACTCGTACGACGATTTCAATTTGAATGAATGATGGAATCCTTCTTCTGTAAACCTACCATAATCTCTTTCCTTCATATCATCGTGCTTCGATGATGATCCAGTCGAGAATAATTGATAGACCGCACTATCTTTTACCGAATTGAAATCACCACATATGATCAAAGATGAATTTTTAATTTCTTCTATGGAATTAGTATGTTGATATTTCTTAAGTATACCCTGTAATTCTTCCAAGAGTATACCGACTTGTAAAGCTTTAACATCATTGAATGCCGGGTCCCAATGTAAATGAGTATTCACCACACACATTTTTTCACCAGTTTCTTTATGTTGTAAATACGTTATCAATGCAACGTTATCTTTATTCATAAATCTGTTAAACAAATCTTTGGTCTTTTTGTACTTGTCTGATCCCATGCAAACACTATTGAATTCAAAATTTTGTTTATGGATTAAAGTAAACTTATCATACTTGTAAAATATTGCACATCCATCAACCTTCTTTGCATCTTGTTCACTCATGGTTTTAGATCTTGTTTTACTGAAAAACAATCCCTTATAGCCATGATTGGTTAATAATGGAAACCAAAATTCATGGAATGTTTTCGTTTCAACTTCTTGCATACATATAATATCAGTATTGAAACTCAACACCTCTTTTTCTAATGCGTTTCTTCTATAGTCCCATTCGAGTGCCCATGACGGTGTAAATTTGTACATCTTTGGAGTTGCATAATGTTGACACAAAGTGTTGTATGATAAAACCGTAAATACATCACTGGGATCATTGTTGTCGACTTTGTAAGTATCATGAGAATCCAAAACCTCTCCATCATCTTCCAAAACTAACCATGGTCTAGGTTGAGGTGATCTAGTTGTAATTGTTTGATCTCTCAATGTAGCAATTAATTCTTTAGTACCTTGTTCAGATATTGCATTAGCTATATTCAAATCTAATGGATTTCCCTCTATACCCAAAAATAATAACTCTATTAAATTACCAAATGAGTTTGGTAATGTTTTGATATTATTATCAAATAGGTATAAGTATCTTAAGTTGAAGCACAAACCTAACTCTGAAGGTATTTCACTGATCCTGTTGTGAGATAGGTCCAATGTCCTCAAACTTCTTAGTTTACTTATGGCAGATGGAATAACCGTGAGTTTGTTATTGTTCAAATATAACGATTCCAAAAAGTCATAATGGAAAAGTTTAAGTGAAACATTGACTAGCCCTTGACCACTTAAATCCAATTGGCACCACAATTGTTTCCCTTGTGTCTTCAATCTCATTCTTTGTTCTTCCATCGTATCGTCGTCAATATCTTGAGTCAACTTCTTGTTATGCAACAACGCCGAATTAGACGTAGGAGTGTTTCCATTGGCATTTGCTTTTCTCTTTTTTTCTTCTTCTTCTTCTTCTAGACCTGTGATTATAGTTTTTGTAGCTTCAACTAGCCCCACAGATTTGACATCACTGTAAGGATTTTTTATTTTTCTCGAATTGGAAGCATATTGTCTGGCATAATAATGTGGAATGTTGGAGCTTCTAGATATTTGACACAACTGTTGTTGATGTTGCCAATATTTCGAATTTGGATTTTTGACATTGAGGCTGTTTAAGTTAGGTAAAGAAGATGCAATATGCTGTTGAGTTTGTAATGCTTGTTGTTGATGCTGTTGAGCTTGCAGTACCTGTTGCTGTTGTGGAAGTACTGCTGCAGTTTGGGAAAAATTTTGTTGCAAATGAGGCAATCGAGGTATTTGTTGGGATTGTTGATATTGTAACAGGTTTGAGTTGGACGATGAATTTCCACCATTTGATTGTTGTTGATTTTGATTATTGAACTGGGAGAAAAATTGTTGTTGTAAATTTGGCTGGGTACGTTGTTGATAGTTTGATTGGTATAAACCTTGTGGTGCCGTTATACCATCGTTAAAATTATCAATGGATTGGAAGCCTGAACCTAATAAAGCATTTAAAGTTTGTTGTTGTTGCTGTTGTTGTTGTTGCTGCTGTTGCTGCTGGTGGTGGTGCTGTTGTTGTTGATGCTGTTGTTGTTGTTGTTGTTGTTGTTGTTGTTGTTGATGCTGTTGCTGTTGATGCTGTTGCTGTTGACCTTGATGTAATTGTTGCAACAAAATTTGTTGTGCTTGTATATTTGATTGAGGTTGCCCTTGTACCTGAGCATGTTGAAATTTATTAGCTAGATTCATGAATAATTGGACACTATTTAGAACAACTTTAGGCCTGATTTGATACTCTGTTACGGTGCAATACTATTATCATGTAAATGCCAACTTGTTTAGACAATCTAAAATAGAATTTTTATTGAGAGCTTTGCTTTGTTGAAATGGATTTTTCCTTCTCACTTGTTAAATGATACAAAAATATATTTGTTGGGGTACACTACCCACACCAACATTGGGTGCAAAAAAATATACATTCTTCTTATACATAATCAATCTCTGTGCATAATGGTATATGATCACTAGGAAACTGGTTGTTTGGAAAACCTTTGATCTCACACCCGGAGCAGTACTTTTCATCAACTTCGCTTAATATTTTATTCACAACGAATTTGTCTTTGCTTACATAAATATGATCTAGAACGTCGGTCAAACTTTTAATGTAACTTGTAAAATTCAATTGGTTAGTCTGTAATAATGAATCATATACATTTTCAAATTCAAAAGGGTTTTCGATTAAATCATGTTTGTTAATCAAACAATTGTTTGTCCCATAGTTGTAGTTTTTAAAACATTTTGATTTAGTTGTATCTATTTGTTTTTGATTTAATAAATTGCAAACGTCTGAAGTAATATTTGAATTTAAATCTCCTAACATGATGATGCAAGGATCTTTTTCTTCAATGTGTTTTTGCAACTCGTTAAGGAGTAATTTCGTCTGTAAGACTTTGACGTCGTTAAAGTCAGGTGACCAATACAAATGAGTGTTTGAAACATACACAATTTTTTGGCTGACCTTGTCATATAATTTCAATATCAAAGCAACTGTATTCTTTTTTATGACTCTATTATATAGATCTGGAGTAACCTCAAAATCTTTCTCACAGTTCAATATTACCTTACCAAAATTTATCTCGTGGTTATTTAGAACTTCGAATCTCTCAGAGTTTATGAATATGGCAACACCGTCAATGCTCTCGTTGTTTTGATTAGTAGTTTTGTGATTCCAAAACGACTTTTGGACGTAAAAACTTTTGTAATGTCTGTTTGGGAAATCTTTACTCCAGTATTGTTTGTATACTGCGTACTCCATTTCTTGAAAACACATGATGTCACTCTTCAATTGCGTGATAGTCTCATTAATCAAAGGAAATCTATAATTACTCCAATGCAAATATTTTTGGTCTAGATATCCAAAAATTTGCTTCCAAATGTAATGCCTTGATAGTAGATTAAAAGTCATAATACTGATTTTAGTTTCACTTGAGTTGGCTTCATTCAAGTGGATCCATTTTCTATATTTTAATGCGTCGTATTTGTGAGGTAAATTTAGTGTAGGTAAGGAATCTTCTATTTTAGAACTGTAGTTTCTTCTGGTGGTGGTGGAAGTCATTTGGCAAAATGTGTATAGTTTAAGGTGTCTAGTTTTTATAAGCATTAGCATATATACATATTTATATATGTAATCTGTAATCAAGAGATGCCAGTATTATGTAATGTTGTATAAAATATTTTCCAGATAACATTGACACAAAGTGCACAAAGTTAAGTAGGAAGCCTACATACGCTTAACAAGATATAACTAGAATGACTCCTCTTCTGTGATAACAATTTCGGGCAATGTCACTTGTTTTGATTTTTTACGTGGTTTTTATAATTGAATCAACTGACGACCAGGTGATTGAATGATGCAAAATCAATTCACAATCGCAACCCTGATTTGTCAGATATCACCGTGTATTACTGGTTTAAAGTTGAAACCACCATCTTCTGAATTTGATGTCCTTTTTTAGTATGAATAGGTACTTAAACAGTGTTGCTTACTATTTTGTACGTCCTGATTGGCTGATTTCTATGCGTAACTTTCAAAATAGGAGAAACTAGCACATTTTGAATTATTCTTTTGTAGAGATATTAAATAGTGATTTTGCATCTAGGATAAGCTTTCTACACTTTGGATTTGACAAAGTTATGTGTGCAGAGTTTAATTAGCAATTAATTTAAAAAATACCTGCAATCTTTAATTTGCAACTAACAGCAACAAAAGCTAAACCAAATTTGAAAAGTCGTATTGAACGTGTCAAGTTAAAAGCTATATAAACTACTTAGTTTCTATAGAAAAACCTGGACCATTGTCTTAATTTATTCTATTGGTAGGTCTTATTTTTCTTGAGTTGTTTGTTTGAGGTCGTTGAAATTATTGTAGCCTAAGTTATACGTAGTCAGTAAGTTTTTTGACCGTAATAATTAAAGAATTCACCTCCATTGGTTGTATGGCTGTGACCAATTTTGTAGCTGAGCGTCGTCGTTTCCATAAGTGATAAATGGTGGAAAGGTATCGGTCAATTATCCCGTAAAAAGGAATTGGGTAGATGGTTGCAACCAAGATACTTGCAACGGTGAAATTCCGGTTGGGAAAAAGAGATCTCCATATTAACTGAGATATTTTACATCCTTCATAGATGTGGACAAACGAAGATACAAGTTTATTCTATTGACAAGAGCAATGGACTATTTTATAATTATTTTGTGAAATTTCGGTTGAAAGTCAAACAAGTTTTGCGGTAAACAATTTGACTGCTTTGCAATCAATGCTTTTTTTTATTATGACCATTTGATCATGCATCTGGCGAGGGGAAAGCACCATCGATGCTTACGTATGGCTGGGTGAGTAAAACATTTAGCTGCAAAATTAAATAGTGCGCAGCGCGAAAGCAACATACGACTGAAAAATAGTACGAGACATATACTAATTATCAAATGGAATTCACCCCTCAAGTATGAAAAATCTAACCACCTTAACTAATAATTCAAAAGTGGCAGTATTGGGAGCTGGTATAAGCGGATTGACATTCACTTACTTCCTATCGAAATTGCGACCTGATATAAAATTCCGTGTATTTGAAAAATCTGATCGCGTTGGGGGTTGGATAAACTCACAAAATATAACAATAGATAATGAAAAGGTCGTACTAGAAAAAGGTCCCAGAACTTTGAGAGGTATCAAAGACGGTAGTTTGATAATTGTTGATTTGTTAAAACAATTTGAGTTATCAAATCAAGTACAAGGCATTCACAAGGACTCACTTGCTAACAAAAAGTATATTTTAAACAGACAAGGTGAGATAATTCAAGTACCCAACAATTTATCAAGTCTAATGAATTTCTTCAAGAATGTGAAATGGATTGATTGGAAGTTCATAAAAGGTTTATCAAAAGAGCCGTTTGTGAAACCGAAACCAGAAGACGAAACAATTGAACAGTTTTTCAAACGAAGATTTGGCAGTACGGTTATAACTGATAATATAGCACTGGCTATTTTACATGGCGTATATGCTGGAGATATAGGTAAGTTGAGTATTAAGAGCGTACTACCGTTTCTTAAAGATATAGAATTAAAATCAGGATCGATACTCAGACACATGACAAAAAGCCCAGGCGACAAAAAGGTCAACAAAGATTTATCTGATGAGATTGAAAGTTACAAGTCATTGATCTCACCAAGCACGGATTTCCCAAATATGAAGTCGACATTGAAAGATTATCCTATGATAAAATTACAAGATGGATTAGAGATATTACCGATAGCATTGTATAATCATTTAAAGCAGAACCCAAATGTTGAATTTCTTTTTGATTCGAATATAGATTTTGTGGATATCAATGCTGGTTTGGTGAATCAAGAGAAATTCGATCATATCAGATCTACAATCAACGTACATCAATTGTCAAATGCGCTCCCTAAAGAAAGCCAGGAGTTGAAATCAAAATTGGATTCAATTAAGTACATTACCATCTTTTTAGCTAATTTATACAGCAAGCAAAAATTGATACCGGAAAATAAACCAGGATTTGGTTTTTTGGTACCCAGATTTCAATCAATTTCATCGAATCCACAAGCTTTACTTGGGGTGATTTATGATTCCGACGTTGAAAAGAACTCAATGAACTTGTTTACATCAACAACTTCCAATGACGCGAAGTATGAAAAAATTACATTGATGATGGGGGGACATTATTACAATCATTGGCAGATACCTTCGGACAAAGTCAATTTGAAAATAGTCAAAGATGTCTTGGAGTCAAAATTGAATCTAAACTTGGACAAGTTCAATATCAAAGTTGTTAATCAGGAACCCTTGAAAGATTTCAACGACAACGATTTATTAATCAGTTACAATTTAATCCCCGATTGCATTCCGCAATATAATTTAGGCTATCAAGAAACCAAAATTGAGGTTGAGGAGATTTGCAAAGATACTAAATTATCATTTGGAGGTACAGTATTTGGTGATGGTATAGGAGTTCCTGACTGTGTGATAAACTCTTTCAAGGACTCATTACAACTAAAATGATCATTCGTAACTTGGTACAACATCGTCGTCTTCCTCATTTGAGGATTTTTTAGCATATGTGATTACTTTACTCTCCTTGACACCATAATTTATCACCAATTTTTTTTGAAAAAACTCTTCACTTTGTAAGCTCTTCAACGCTAAAATACTTGAATTCACATCGGAATACAGTACAAACGCATACCCTTTGTGTAGCCTCAAATCGAGTATGTCACCAAATGCGCTGAATAACAAATACAAATTTTCTCTCACCAATTGTTTGTTGATTTTGTTGTTGAGGTTTTTGATGTACAACGTCGGTGAGGGTTTCAATCTAGAATAATCCAATTTTGTCTTTTTCAAGCCATTGTCATCTTGTTGTGTTGTTCGTTTTGTCGATGGCATCGATTCCCTGTTGATTCTATTTTTCACTTTTCGCGCTTGAAACAATCTTGAAACAGAATGACAGTTTGACCTGAAACATTTGAAACAGACAATATTATATAAACAATCACGATGATTCAATTTTTAACACGTATCAATGATACGCAATTATTTGAATCTACCTGAGAAGTTATCTCAGGTTTACTTAAACAAGTATAGCGTGTTTTTAGTGTTGATTCTTTTAAAACTAATATTACTCAAAAAGTCGTTGATCACAATCATACAAAGCCAGCTACTTGATAGATCTACATGTGATGATGCGGGGAATGAGGTCCAACCGATTTTGAACAGTATCCATGAGGCAATAATGGATAGTCTATACAATTTACAGAACTCAGGTCTACTTTCAATCATTTTATTAATCAAGGTCATCAAAAATATAGTCATCTTTGGCATAGATTTATTTTTAGGAACTTACGTGTGTTTGTTGAACGCTTTGATTAAAGGTAGTACTGAATTTGCATTGGACGCAAGTGAAACGGTGATCAAAGCGGTGAACAAGACTGTTATTGCAGTCACGAGTGAGATTGAGGATGGTTTAAAAGGGTTATCTTCAATCATAAACGATTTAATTACAGGGTTTGAGACTATCAAGTCTTTATTTACAGGATCATCAAACACAGATGCCTCACAATATGAAGATAAAATAAATTTATCATTGGGCTCGTTGAAAAGTAAGCTTGTAATTCCTGGAACTGTCATTGATGACATTGAACAGGTGAAGAACTCTAGTTTATCAGGCTTACTAGATTTGAATAATCAAACACAAGCCCTCATTGCAAAACCGTTTGATTTGATTTCTAAGAATTTAGTCTTGAAAAAAGCAATAGAGAACAATTCTGCAATTACCCCAATTGACGTCAAAAACGTGTGTTTGAAGAACTTGAGTAACTTGCAAGCTGTACAAAGTGATTTGGTTGAAGCAGTTGAATTTGTTGGAAAATGGATGATAATAGGATTATTATTAGCTACTTTTGGAGCCATGCTTTACGTTTTGTACATTGAATGGAAGGAGTGGAAGCGAACTGACAGGTTCATCAATGAGGACCGTAATTACAACGATGAGGTGGATTTTAGAAATGAATCAAATATTTACGATAGTTTTTTATTGTACACTTTGGTTAAAAGATTTGGGTTCAATATTGAAGCAAGGTATATATGGTTGCTTAGTTACCTAAACACCAAGTTTACCCGTAATGTGTTGTTTTTTGGTTTAATGGGTTGTTTGTCTGTCATATTACAATTCATCTTGTTACATTTTGTTAAGAACGGATTGGGAGAAGCTATCAAAGCATCAGCAAATCGAAACAATACGTTATCTGAACCTGTGTTATACATAAAGTCGATGAATAATTATATAAACGACACTACCGTTGAAATCAACAATGAATTATTTGGTCACATCAGAAACATGTCTGTCCTGGTCAACTCAACTATATCCACGTTTTTAGATGGGTTGAATAAGTCTGTAGATGACGTATTTGGTACATCGATCTTATCGGACATTATAAACACAATTGTTTATTGCACCATCGGAAGGAAGTTGATTAAAGTTGAAGATGGGTTGACTTGGATAAATGATAATTTAAATATCAAACTTCCTTCAGTCTCCAACAACGTGAAAAGTTCATTGCAAAATCTAAAGTTTGTTCAACCAGAGTCTATACTTGAAAAATTGGATAAATTGGTAGACACTTATAAGAGCTCGGTCATGTTGGAATTATGGATCAGTTTATGTTTCATTGGACTATGGGTGCTACAAGCCGTCATTGGTGGACTCACTCTAGGGTTTGTACAATGGAGAGAAAATACTACTTTGAATGTTAAAATTGGGTCACCAAAAGAGTTGAACGAGAAAGAAAAAGCACTATACGGGATACCCTTATCAGACCCGTTTCCAAACTTGACTGCTTCTACATACTATCAAAATCGTTCATTGTAGTAACAATTCTAATATACATTACATTATAAATTCTATTTCTTAATTGGAGCTGGCTTTTTCCAATAATATTGCTTGTGGGTTTTTCTACAACTTCTCAATCCACCATGACCCTTGACGTTTGAAACTAATGACTTCCTGCTCAAGTCACTATCTAGCTCCGGCGTGTAGTAGTACTCTTCTTCTAATGGTTTACCGGCTGCGTCTTTGCCCTGTCTATAAATTATTCCTATACAGTCCAATTCATGCAAAATCGACCTGATTTGCAACAAAGTCAACTTGGAAGTTGAAACACTAATGGTCCTTAAAAATGACGCTGGTGTAGAGCTCAATCTTGAAAATGCTAAGTGGTTGATCAAAATATTGTTGATTTCTTCAAGGTTTGGAATTGATTTCAAGTTGGATGCAGATTCTGGCTCGGCTTCAGGTTCGGATTCTTGTTTAACAAGTTGACTCTTCTTCAACGGTTGATACTCGTATTTATGGTTTGGTTCCTCCGATACTGCTCTTTTCTTTGTGTTTGTTTTATCGGAAAGAACAGGTCTTGGTGATGCTGTACAAGAACGAGCTTGACCGCTTTGACCGACTTGTTTATCTTGATAAATTTTAAAGCTTGGTTTTGGCACTTTATAGTCCTTGTCAGCAACCTTTATTGGTGTCTTATCAGCTTTCTCCGTTACGGATTCTGATCTCAACGGTGTGGTTGGTGGGATCTGGTGTTGGGTCTTTTTTGGCGTTGAGCTTTTGGTGATTAACTCGAGATCTTCCTCGTCAGTCAAATCCTCGTCAACATCATTGGGATTTAACAATATCAACAGTTTAGAAATTTGGACCAAAATGTTTTCAAATCTAGGTAATGTGATTGTTTCATTTGCACGGACATAGAATTCAGTATGGTTCGAATCTAACTTAATTGTTCGATTGCTTGGATTAGCTTGCAAATCCACGCCTGTGTTATTCTCAACAATTATAAAATTATTCTTAGAATTTGTTGTTTGATAAATAAAGCAGCTTTTTGGAATGATGATAGTAAAGCCATTGGATCCAATACATGTTAAAATAATTTGTTTTGTATTGTATGTCACTTTCAAATGAGTTCTACTGATGTATGAATCTTTTGGATTCAATCCGTAATCGCAACTACGTGAGGACCTACCAACACTGAAGTTTGCATGCTGGGACAGTAATGGAATTCTGATTACTGATTTATCTGGGTTTAAAACATTGAAATCTTTATTGATTGAAACTTTCTGCTTTGGTACCTCACGTTCCTCTTCGTTTTCCCTCGCTGGTGATGAAGATCTGTATAAGGATGATGATGGGTTGGGCGTTGGATATTCATCTCTACTCAATCGTACATTCTCGCCTTTAACTTCTGATTTCTTTACTGAAAATGGATCCTTGTCATATCCATCCACGTCATGCAATGGTGACGAAGGTGGAAATTGATAGTTCGTATAAGACATACTGAGTTATAAATCAAGCTAGTAATCAGAAAATAAAATCTCAATATCAATCACCATAACCTATCCTGAATTTAATTTCGTGTTGTTTACCTTTTTTGTATTGTGATTTTGCAGTCAAATCTCGCGACGAGGCTGTCACAAAAATACTTTGCTACCATTTGAATGATTGTGCCAAAATTGTTGTAGCCCTAAACAATTTTTAGGTCACATGTCAAAAAAATATTAACACAATACACTACTTTTATTAATTATGCGCTCCATAGTTAATTTTCACCAAGCACAAAGTGTTAACTATGGAGGCAGCGATACTATCACCAAACAAAAAAAAAATTTCATTTTAATTTCAAATTTTACTTTAATACATAGAATAATACAAAATGGGTAGTATGTAAAATTTAATTAAAAGGTGGAAGCATATATCAACAGCATGAACCATAAAAACAACAAGTGGAGAGGACCAGACTGAACCGTCTAAACGGATTATTGAACAAGAAGGAATTAGATTTCATCATTGTCATTTGTTAAAAGATGTGCTCAGATTTAATGTGCTCAGTTTTAAGATCAATTACTAACGCAGTTCTATAGAAGGTACTCCATCATTAGGTAAAAGACACAACAAATCTCATACTTTATGTAACAGATGTGGTAAAAGATCATTCCATGTTCAAAAAAAAACCTGTGCTTCATGTGGTTACCCAGCTGCTAAATTGAGATCACACAACTGGGCTTTAAAAGCTAAAAGAAGAAGAACTACCGGTACTGGTAGAATGGCTTACTTGAAACACGTCACCAGAAGATTCAAAAACAATTTCCAATCCGGTGTTGCTAAACCACAATCTGCTTAAGTTATAGAGTGAGAAGTATATTGCATTTATAAGTTATGAAGATGTTTACGTATACATCAAAATCAATACACAAATTTGTATAATAATGTAAAGAAAATGAAACTATATATTTATGAAATTGGAATTTTTTTCTTCATAATTCATATTGAAGTATAAGTTATCCGCTTCATCGTGGTTGACAAACTTGTTGAGAATATCTCTTGACAATTCGACGGTTTCTGATTCATAGGGGAACTCGAGACCGTTTGCGAAATCGCTTTCTATACCAGCTACCAATTTTCCATTTTTCAAATCATCTTGGGTTAGATGATAGACGTTTCTTGCTCTCTCTTCACACCATTTATTAAACACTGAGCCGCTGTATCCTTTTTCTCTTATTTTCAATAGTAATTCGTAAGCTTCCATGTTCAACGAATCAGCTCCAAATGCTATTCTCAGCATTACGACAAATAACTCATACATGGTTTCGGAATAAATTAGGTCGCTGACATTTCTCAAGTCTTGAGTTAGATGGTTTATAATTTTGATTATCGTAGATATCAAATCTATTCTTTGGTAGATATGTTTTGATCTGGGATTAGATATAATGTGGTTTTGTTCAATTCCAATCACTCTTATCAAAGCCTTGAAATGTTCTTTATTGAATAAGAAATCTACAGTTTGTTTGGTTATTATAAGTGACAACAACAATTCAGCTACTTTGCACTTTAAATTTGATAAATGAAACTCATGCGTCGTTTTCAATTTGAATGGATTGTCCTGCTTGATGTCATAAGATATGGGTTGTGGGATTTCATAAAGATAATTATTCAAAAGATCATGATTCTGGGGAATGATAGAATCAATTTTGATAAAGTCAGAGTTGTTGCCAATTATTCGGTTCAATCCATAAAACTTAAATCCATCTCTTATAGGTATTTCTATTAAAAACACTTTTATCAAAGACTTTATTAAACTTATATCCGAACTGACGATATTGAACCCAAAAGTGTTTTCCGTATTTGATGAGATTAATAATTCCACAACGTTGTATACAAGATTTATCTGACTTGTGTTCTTGAATCTTTCTGAATTTTCATTGAGCAAAGCTTCTAACAACAGTTTAGACATGTACTTTTCTGACCATATGTTTCTAACAAAATCTTCTTCATATTGTGTTGATAGTAGCACTAATTTTTCAATAATGTCTAAATCACAAATGAAAATAAACTTCAATAAGATTAGCTCTTGATCGAGAAAATCGACATGATCGTTGACATCCATTATGTCTTCCGAATTGTAAATCAATAATGAAGACAAGTGCAAACTCATTTTATTGAGCTTTTTTAACAATATTTTTATTAAACCTTTCGTAATAGCAACGGGTCTAAAGTTTATGGAGCAAAAAATTAAAGATAATATAAATGGTATGGATAGTATTGCTCTCTTATCCAACAATACATCCACTGCCAGCATTAACCCAATGGTAAAATCTTGTATAAACATATCCAACCGTTGGTGCTTTTTTCTCATCAAGAATTCAATTACACTGGAACTGATCGATACATTATTGGAAATGGTGAAACCGCTATCCAAATCTAAATCGAAATCAATGCATATTTTGCTCAAATATTCTAAAGAAGTTCTTTCTGCTCCAATTATACTATACTTCCATAATTGATCAATCAACATGGTTGAGTCGTCTTGAATCTGCAACACCTTTTTATTTATCGATGGAAGGTTTTGATTTTCACTAACTGGCAGCGGCAATGCATCTTTCTCGACTATTGTTGTTGTGTCCTGAGTTTGAGTGGTTTTCCTTCTTTTTGAAGATGTGGCCAATAGCTCATTGCTTAAAAACTTCTTTTCATCTTCCAACTTTTGAGTAGCAAACTTCAAAGCTTTGATTTGTTCTTGGTTATTTTTTTCACTAAGTTTATATGAGTTGGTCAATTCTTGAAGTTCCTTTTGTTTCTGTTGTTGAGTGTGAAGTAATTGTTGTTTTAAAATAGCTATCTCTCCATCTGCTTGGAACAATTTCGCTTGAGCTGTGTCATCCAAACTGGTTTTACTCGAGTTTGTCTCAGGCAATTGAGTTCTGCCATGAATGATGTCCAACAAGATCAGATCATCATCACTAAAATCGTCATCTGAGTTTGACATTAAGATTATCTCACATCAAGCCACTTAAAACACGTTTACAATTAAAGTTTAAATTTTACGTGAAAAGAAAAAACCATGAAATTTCTACAAGGTGGTTTGAACAACATAATGATGTCAATTATGTCATATTCATATTCGTAAAAGATTATCAGAGTGACTACCTTTGTAAACTCAACAAGTTTACTAAGCCTAATTGAATTTTTGTAAATCACCGTCAAAACTCTATTTGCGTTTACACTCCGTGTGCCATTACGACACAATGCCATCCAAACATAGTTTAAATCCTTACTGTAGATTTGTATTGCAATTTGAAATGGATGGAAAAATTTTAGAAATTAGGTTCAAAATTTTAGAATCATCTCGCACTGAAATACTTTTTATCAACATTTTTCAACCAATTTATATACATGTCAGATCCCAAAGAACCCAAATCAGCTTCATCCAAAACTGAATCCAAACCTTCAGCTCCACCAGCATCATTGGTGCCGGTACAACCACAGCCATTGACGTCGAAAAACAAAACCACAAAACGATTAATAGTAGTCTTATCACAAGCATGCTTAGAAACGTATAAAATGAACAGCGGAAATCAAGGTGGTGGAGACAGATTTGCATTGTTGAATTGTGACGACCATCAAGGATTGTTGAGAAAAATGGGTAGGGATATTGCTGAAGCTAGACCCGATATAACTCACCAGTGTTTACTAACATTGTTGGATTCTCCGATCAATAAAGCAGGCAAATTGCAAGTGTATATCCAAACAGCCAGAGGAGTTTTAATTGAAGTGAACCCAAGTGTCCGTATCCCAAGGACTTTCAAGAGATTTTCTGGTTTGATGGTGCAATTATTACATAAATTAAGTATAAGATCGGAAAATTCAAAAGAATTATTATTAAAAGTTATCAAAAACCCAATCACAGACCATTTACCTACAAAATGTAGGAAAATCACATTATCGTTTGATGCTGAAATTAAAAGAGTGCAAGACTACGTTGATACATTAGATGAAGATGAAAGTATTTGTGTGTTTGTTGGTGCAATGGCTAGAGGGAAAGACAATTTTGCTGACGAATACGTGGATGAAAAAATCGGACTTTCTGATTACCCTTTATCTGCGTCTGTTGCATGTTCCAAGTTTTGCCATGGTTGTGAAGATGTTTGGGGTATATATTAGTAGGACTTTTTTTTGAAATAGAAACATATCAAAAATATGCACAATTACTCTTTCTCTCAACCTCGTATATTGAGTCCAATTTTTTTTTTTTTTATCTTTTTTTGCAGTCATTTTTTTAGAATATCGAAGTTTTGCTTTCATTAGTATATAGCTACTTAATTCTAGTTTATGAGTAAGATAATTCAATCTGCTGCTGTTCGAGGTATAACCACTTCGTTGACTTTGAGGAGTTTGATATTGGAGTCATTCAATTTAACTGATTTTTTGGATATAAATTTCTCAAATGCTACAATTATCCCATTAACAGTGTATCCTCAACAGTTTTTCATTCGACAGGATAGAACCGATCGATTGCGTGTGATCAAGGTGTTTAACCGATATGGGGATGTAGTCTACACAATTGAGCGAATGTCTCAATACGATGTTGTTTGGAAATTGCTAAACCATCCATCAAGAAAAGAAATTGCAACTTTGAAAATAGGACCCTTGTCTCAATACATAACATTCCATACGAAACTCAACATGAGCGAAAACAAATATTTGTACAACGAATGGAACTACAACGGAAGGTTCAAGTCTTTCAACTTATCTGAATCAAAGTACAGTTGGTCTACGACAAACAAATACTTATTCAAGATTGTGAATGAAATGGGCAAGACCGACGAGAAAAGAATCAGAGTTGCAAAGGTCAAGTTGATGAGACAGTTTAAGTTCGATTTTGAGTTGTTGGTGGATGACAATCTCATTGATCCTGAGATAGCTCTAGCCACTGGGTTTTGCTCCATGTTTACCCAATGGGGCGTGGGAAGCTTCACAGACACAGTGGGTCCAACATTCATCCCAGATAAAAAGTTATCCACCATCAAAGAGGACGAAGAAGAGATCAAGTCTTGAAAAATGGAATGAAAATTTAAATTTATCATCTATTAATATTACACGATATTGACTAATTGTCTAAAACACCTTCTTTTTGTAAAACTTTATGAATCTCTTTGAATAACGTATCGGTAGTGTTTTTGGATCCTTTGACCCTGACGCACACTATTTCTGATTTTTGATTCTGTTCTCTTGGATTTATCTTAATTCTGAACTTACAACTTTTCAAATTAAAAGAGTTTGAACTTGATATGGCCCCAGTTATATAGTTCCCGACGGTATCGTTTTTCAACTGTTTCAATCCAAAGTTAGACCAGCTTTGTAACAATGCAAACAAGGCTGTTGCCATCTCATGTTTAGGTAAAATAGTATTGAACCTTTTGATTTCAGACTCCAAAGGTGCAGCACTGGATGATGAAAACCATCTGAAAAATTTGTTTCCTTTTTCTTCACTTGAGCTCGACCTTTGTTGTTGATGTTGCTGTTGCTGTTTGGGTTCATCTACAGATTTCTTACTACTCCACGATATTTTTCTGAAAAATGATTGTTTTCTTTTCTCTTGTTGTTCTGGGTAAACGTTGGTTTTATCATTCAATGGTTTCTTCAATTTATCTTGGGCTGGAATTGTTGTGTGTATGCGCTCATTGACTTTGTTGGCATTATTACGTACTTTAGTCATTGCCTGAGATTCATCATTGAAGTTGGGTATCAACATTTCTTGACCAGGTTGTTTGGATCTGTGTTTATGACCGTTTGTAGATGTTCCATTAGCTAATGCATCTATTGACGATTTAGATGATTTTCCTTCTGGTAGTTTTATTTTATCAAATACATCATCATTATCACTACTTTGATCTGAAATCATCGATTTGTAATTCTTTTGATGTACTTCATCACTTTTACTTACAAACGTGTCATCATAGTTTTCATCCTTGGTAGGCAATGCTGGAACTTTTGATGATGGCCTTGCTCCAACTTTACTATATCTTTTTGTAGTCGACGCCCTTGACGCTCTTTTCTTTGAAGAATCATAATACGAGTATCTTTTGTTCGCTAGATGCTCATCAAAATCCATTACGGAATCTTTATCAAATGCATCATCTTCACCTTCTTCTGGTAGACCCGCTTTATCTAATCTATCAGCAAAACTAGTTCTTAAATTTGGCAAGTTTGCACCTTGAACTTCATCATCGTCCTCATCAGGAGTATGTTCATTGATGATTGAATTTAGATCATGGTATGATTCTTTAGTTGAATACATCGATAGTACCGAAAGTCTTTTATTCGAATTTGTGAAATTTCTTGATTTTCTTGTAACATTGGGTATTTTAACATTACCTATCAAAGTCTTTGACTCTTCTTCTTTCTTTTTATCAATTATGCCTTTCATGTTTAATTGACTGTTCAATAATCTTGATTTTCTAATTTCCAGCATATAGTCATCAGTCAAGTTTGATTTATCCACTGTTGGCTCAGGTAATTCAAAGTTTTTATCCTTAGATTCTCTTTTATCTTCTTCAATGATATCGTCCATTACGGAAATCATTGATTCTCGATTAGCCTTCTTACGTATTTCTGCATCTCTTTTCTGCTTTTGTTCGTCTCTCCATTCTTGTTCTAAAACATCTTTAGCTCTTTCAATTTGTTCGTTTTCATGTGCTTGCCATAACGGATCTAATCTAGAAATTGGTCTTCTAGTCAAGATTGGTGTTTGCTTTCTTCTTGGTACTGGTTGACTAATCGATCTTCTTTTCAAAGTCTCTACATCTTCCATGGTTAACTCATCATGATTATTACCTTCAGATAATGCTCTCAAAGTACCAATATTTTTTGATTGACGTTTTGGTTGTTCAATTTCCTCGGCAATCAATTCTTGCTCACTATTATTTGGATCAGAATCGTTCTTGACTATTATACTCAATTTTCTTGAGCTCAAAATTGATCTTCTTTTTTGTCTCTTCTTCTTTTTCTCCAATTCTTTTCTAGCTTTAACTTCTGCTTCATGTTTTTTCCTTTCTATTTCCATCAACCTCTCATATTCCTTGGCTTCTTTTTCCTCCTCATCAATTAACAATTCGTCTTCTTTGTCATAATCTTCTTGATTGAATATCTTATCACATAAGGCTGCAAATGTAGCTGAAGTTCTTTTCGTCTGTTTGTCCATGTATTCCCAGTCACTGTCACCGGACAACTTTGCATATGTTGATAATAACTTCATAGTGACAGAATTTCTTTTTAATCCAGTAGTCATTGAAGCACGAATCGATTTTCTTTTTGACAATCTTTTGTTATTGTTTGGTTTGCTTATTACAGAAGCTCTTTTTGATGGTGATATTTTAGCCGATTGTTGTAATCCTTCATTCAAACTTTCATCAACTTGTGGTAATTCCGACTTACCTATATAATAGGAATCTTTTGATGGTAATGAAGGCGGGATAGATTGATTGCTTTGAGCATCAACGATTTCATTGTAAATGTTTCTAGGTGTAGCAGTCGGGTAGTTGCCAATTTCTTTTCTCTTGAATGGTGATTTATTTGGAGATTGTAAATAAGATGCTCGTTTTCTAGGAGATTTGCCCAAATTTTTCTGAGGTGAGTTATTAATAGAACTTACTGATTGTCTGATTAACGAGTTTCTGTTCCCATTCTTGTATTGGAATGACGTTGGTCTTGATACATTAATTTGACTTTGTCTTTTTCTCTTTGGAGTAACTGAAACAGCACCAGCACCAGAAGTCATAATTTTATTGTTAAAACTTGGAGATTTTTTATTTGAACTAGACTGATCATTGTTGTTATGTCTATATCTTAACAATAAGGCATAAAACGTTTTTTCAGGATTAGCACCATTTGTCAAAAGACAATTTATTATATCTTCTTGAGGTCTATCGTTCCACAAAATAGATAAGTTAGATAATATCTGTTTATCAATATTTTTAACTGATCCCAATGATTTATAAGCAGTTTCAGGATGAGGCAATGATTTTTCACTGATCAAATCTTCATTAGGTATTGGATATTTGAGTAGTAATGAATGTTTCAAAATTCTATCAATTGACCACCTTTTAGCTGGATCAACTTCCAACATTTTAGAAATTAAATCTTGGGCTTCTTTACTGATTTCATCGTAAGGCATTTCAAAGCTACCAGCTTGGACTTTAAGTAGTAAATTTCGAATGTTTTCATCATCAAAAGGTAACCTGCCAGTTAACAAAGCAAATAATATGACACCACAAGACCAAACATCAGAAGCAGCTCCATGATATTTCAATCCACTCACAATTTCAGGAGCTGCATAATGGGGAGATCCACAAGAAGTTTCCAATAATTTACCATTACATTCCAAAGCAGCCATACCAAAATCGGCTAGTTTAACATTCAATTGAGAATCTAATAATAAATTTTCTGGTTTTAAATCTCTATGACATATACCTAACGCATGACAATAAGCAGTACCTAATATTATTTGACGGAAATATTTTATAGCTTCAATCTCTTGTAATGGGCCTCTTTCGACCAATAAGTCAAATAACTCTCCTCCTTCGACGTATTCCAAAACAAGATATAAAGCTTTAGAAGTCTCCCAAACATCATACAATCTCAACACATTGGGATGGTTTAACAATTTCATTATGATGATTTCTCTTTCGATACCATAAGGTAATCCCTCTTGATTAGTATCTGTGTTTCCCTCGTCTTCTTGTAGTTCTGATTTAGAAACAACTTTAACGGCGGCTTTTTGACCAGTGCTTTGATGAGTAGCCAACAACACTCTACCAGTAGCACCTCTTCCTAAAGTTTTGCCCAATTTCCAAGGACCAATATTTTGAGGATGGTTATGGTTTGAACAAGACATAACGGAAGAAGTGATGGAAGCGTGTCTCGAATGTGACATATTGAATAGTGTATAATTTAAACGAGCGTGTAGATAATTACTGACCAATGTATGTAGTCATGAAACGTGAAAGGGTCTTTAATTGAGGATTCAGTTGTAGTTCACTGTGAATATATGAAAGCAATGAGAAAAGGGAAAAGTTATTAAAAGTAGAAAAATTTAATTACAGTAGTGAAAAAAATAAATATAAATAAAAAAAATAATTTTGAAACAGTTGCAATTGTTTTTCGTGGTGGACTTGACAAATGGAATGAAACGAACTGAAATAGAAAGGAATGGAACTAAACTCAGGGACCAGACTACGCCCACAAAACAATAGCATCACCAGAAACAAGCCCACCAGCATTAAACGAAGAAAAAAAAAGCTGAAAAGAGTAAATAGTTGTGACGTACGCGTATTAAAAAAGATCAATATTGACGCGACTTTAATCTCCAATTTGACCCCTTTCGTCTAAATTGATTCACTTTTACCAAATGTGGAATTGTGATCAACTTGTATATTAGATCAATTCTATCAATGAATTATACATTTGCTAATTAATACCGACCGCGTGTCATGTTTTCAAAGTTATTTTTTCACTAATTTGGTCATTGCCAATGTCATGATGCAATACTTCTTGAACCATGTGTATATTTGTGTCTTGTATCGTAACGATCGACTCACCGATGCCGTTTGCAAATCTACATTATACAATGATCTATTAGATCGATTGTATATTGTTCTACTTTGCAGTTGTAGTAATTGATAAGTATCATAACCTGCCAAAATAATCAACATCAACATGATATTTCTATTTAAATAGTTATCCAAATATTTTCTTGCACTCCATAGTGGAACAAAAATCATTGCTGTGGCTTAACGTCTTAGTTTATCACACACTGATCAAATATGTTTTCATTCGTCGTTAATTATCGTTAAATCATTTGCCCGATACTTTCCCCTCTAGATGCATGTTTAATATATCCTCGACTTGCAAATCTACATTTTTCTTAATCTCCTTTTCATTCTTGTAATCTTCTTTTATATTATCTAACACTTTGCTTTTCTTTACACTATGATCAACGTTTAACATATTTTGAATTTCATCAAAATTTGAATTTAGCTTCTCAATTTTTGCTTTTGTGGATTTCTTATTCGGTTTAGCCTTACTTCTATCATTAGATTTTTTAGACACTTTGGGTGTTTTTTGGTTTTTCTTCATTGTAAAACTACGTAGCACTGATTAGGTGAATATTTTTTTCTCCATAAACCATCTCATCGGGATTTTTTTTTCCACCTAACAAATATGCCTTCGACTCACAATAGAGATAAACCCTGGGATACTCCTGATATAGACAAATGGGCGTTGGAGGAATTCAAACCTGAACATAATGCTTCAGGCTTACATTTCACCGAAGAGTCATCATTTATGACGTTGTTTCCAAAATATAGAGAACAGTATTTACGAAACATTTGGGCCGATGTCACTAAAGCATTGGAAAAACATCACATAAAATGTGAGTTGGATTTGGTTGAAGGCTCAATGACCGTCAAAACCACAACTAAAACATACGATCCTGCTATAATCATCAAAGCTAGAGACTTAATTAAATTGTTAGCGAGATCAGTGCCATTTCAACAAGCTGTAAGAATCCTACATGATGACATTGCTTGTGATGTTATAAAAATTGGCAATTTCGTCAGTAACAAAGACAGATTTGTGAAAAGAAGACAAAGATTAGTTGGACCAAATGGTAACACTTTGAAAGCATTAGAATTGTTAACTAAATGTTATATATTGGTACAAGGTAACACTGTTAGTGCCATGGGACCATTTAAAGGATTAAAAGAAGTTAGAAGAGTTGTTGAAGACTGTATGAAAAACATACATCCTATCTATTATATAAAAGAATTAATGATTAAACAGGAGTTAATGAAAAATCCAGAACTAAAAGAAGAAGATTGGTCAAGATTTTTGCCAAGCTTTAAGAAAAGAAACGTTGCAAGAAAGAATAAGAAACCGATTAAAGAGAAGAAAGTGTACACGCCATTCCCACCACAACAACAACCAAGAAAGATTGATTTACAAATCGAGAGTGGTGAGTACTTTTTGGGTAAGAAAGAAAAAGAGCAACGGAAATTGCAAGATAAGAGAGAAAAACAAGAAGAGGCTAGTGAGATTAAAAGGAAAGAGCGGGAGAAAGATTATGTTGCTCCTGAGGAGGACGATTATGAAAATAAATTGGTGAAATCGGAGAAGAAGGAAAAGAAGGAGAAGAAAGAGAAGAAGGAGAAGAAGGAGAAGAAGGAGAAGAAAGAAAGAAAAGAGAAGAAGAGAGCCAAAGATGAAGATGACGAGACCAGCAGTCGTAAAAAATCTAAAAAACACGTTGAATCAGAGTAATGACTAATTAAGAGTATTGAATATTGTAGTTACATATACTTTTATATTATTTGAAATGTTTTAGACTCGGTAGAGAAGTCGAACCAATTGCAATGCTTTAGATGCAGTAAACTAGGCTAAACAATAATTAGTGAAAGACTAAGAATGTATGTAACATAGGATATGACAGTAAACAACGTTTACAACTCTCAACAAATTCACAAATCAAGTGAAATTGTCTTCGCCTGAAAGCAGACAAAGCTAAGTGTTGCAATAGGTATTTTAATATCTGGAAAATTCATTGCTAAATACACTGTAACTTCCAACAAATTTAATTTGTTTAAGCTTTTAATCCAAGACTTCGTTTAAAATTGATTTCAAATTTTGATCTAATTTTTAGTTTTACGAATCGAATGCAACATAATGCTACTAACTTTCATGTGGATTGAAACTTTTTATTATACTTTATTTTGGTATAGGACTTTCTCGACCATTTGAGCGAATAGTCCAAACTGATCAGTATATCGACCATCAATCAGTCTCCACGATCCAACATAATCCAGGGGTACACCTCAAATTGTATTTAGATGGAAAATCCTTGTACAAATTAAATCATTTTTGATTTTGTGTAATTTTAATATTTATTTTTGTGATGGATTCAGTAACTCGATTTCCGCATCTAATCATCAATTATATAATACAACTAACAAATATTACATAATAAAATACTTTGGGCCTAAACACAATTTTGATTGTTTGTGTTTGGTTTTGTGTTATCAAATTTTTTTAGTTGTATTTTCTTCCTTGTTAGAAAACATCTCTAACTTCACCATACTCATTCAATGTCTACTTTAGACAGCATATTGTCATATGTTAATGAAATAGAACTACGATCCAAAAAATTATGTAATTTGACTTCTGAGTCAAATCATTTAATCAATCAAATATCTTTTTTGAATCACGATATCACTAAATTTGATCAAGATATCGAGGAAATAGATAATTTAATCAAGAACAACCAGACCTCAATAAGGCTGTTTCATAACTTGTACGAGAAATCGTATTATTTAGAAAACAATTTAAACTACAATGATTCCATAACAAATCAGACTAGTTTTGAAACTTTGATAGAAGAATACATGTATTTAATGAAAGGACTAAAACAAAATGACAATCTCAAACAATGCGATACATTTGGTACACAGTCATTTGAGCATCATCAAGATTCAATTACACCAATAACGTCTCTATGTCAAGATATACTACCAACACCTTCCCCACCAAATCTTAAGAAAATGATATCAATATCTAATCTTAAACTAAAACCAATGAGATGTACCTCTTCAGAAGCGAGAAATTTGACAAAGAAGAAATCACGATATCGATTGTCAAGCATATACAATATTAATCCAGTGGCGTACGAAGAATCAACGTTTTCTTCAGAAGACAATGAGTTTGACGATTCACCTATCATGAACAATAGTGTGTCCAATTCTTACGAAACTCTAGATTCCATTCATGATAATATTCACGATTTTGGCGTCTGTACACCACCGCAAAAGCACAGATCAAATTCATTACCAATATCTAAAGCGAACAAATCTTTAACTGAATCTGAAATATTTAAAGATTTTGATTGTGAAAATGAGTTGCTGCAGTTCAACAAGTTAAAGCATTTTGTGAGTTTCAATCATCTACCCAATGATGACGATGAACAAGAGTTTGACCAATTTTTAAATTCACCTACCCCAAATTGTGAAAATGACAATTATGACGTACAGTCAATTATTTCCGATATATCGTTTTATTCTCCAGATGCAGAAAACAATGAGGAATCGGAGTTGGGATTTGACAACTTTAGCAAGTTCCTACGAGCTTCACGGACAAACTTGAATAAAGATATTGAAGAAGCATTTCCGCATTTGTTTCGACCGATACCACCACCACCACCACCACACCAACAACAACAACAAACACAGTATCAATTCCAGAATCCGGTGCAAATGAGCACGACGACACACACAGCAACACCTACTATAGACACCATTTACCATACCACAACAACGTCATCCAGTCCTCGCAAGTCAACCTCAGCATCTACGTTGTTGAACTCTGTGGTGGAGAGCTCGTCGTACACACAGTCATCCTTCACCGACACATTATTCAACTTGGTATCGAAATCAACTCCTGTGCAGAAACCATCAACGCCGCAAAAAATCAAAGACTTGAAGAAAATGAAACGGTTCAAGACCAATCCAATTCTGGTCCCTAATGAAATACAGAAGAAACGAATACCGCAAAGGAGCGAATCTGTGATTATACCAAGAAGAAAGGTAGATAGTTCATCGGCATTTAAGAACCCGATTGTGCGGTCCTACAATGAAGATGCATTGAGAGAAGCACTTGCAAATAGTCTACTAGATTAGAATCAATCTCTGGTTAATGAAACTCAGAGAGTGTCTTTATTTATTATGTATTAATTGCTATTCAAATGCACCAGCAGTAAATAACTTGTTCTTGTTTTTGAAGCTTTGCAACTTCTCTTCGATCTTTCTCTGTTTCAAACTTTTGAACCCCTGTGTCTTGATTTTGTGTTTGTTGGTCAATGAAGTAATCGATGCTTTTGACCCAGACACCACTTTGTACTGGTTAGACACTGTGACCGAATGCGATTGTTTACCATCTTTGATCAACCCTTGGTCGTCTTGAAAAGACTTGAATGATTTCACAATAGATGGTCGTTTAAATCTAGGTAACAATTCGGCGTCTTCTTCGTCTGAGTCTTCGTCGGTGGAGATTTCTCGTTTTTGTTGACTCACGCTGTCGTTGCGCAAGTTGATGCTTTTGGGTTTTAAATGTTGGATGTTGTCGTCTTCAGAGTCGGATAAACCATGCTGGAACCTTGATAATCGTTGAACGTTTTCGTAATCGTCTTGGTCGACACTGGTTAGAAATGATAGTTGTTTCTGTACAAATGATTCTTTGATCTTGATTGTCTTTTTAATCGGCTCTATGAGGTCTTGCTCTTCTTCTTTCTCTTGTGGTTCTTGTGACTCCTGTTGATCGGACTCTGGTTCACTCTCGCTGTCTATCACAATAACATTTTCGGTTTCTTGTATGGATTGAAAAAACGGTTTACATTTCTCGTTCTTGTTTAGTTTTTGAAGCTTTTTATTTGATAATAATCTTTGTTGTTGTTCGGCAAATTTCTGCTTTCTATAAGCTTCTAACAATCTATCCTCTTCGTCGCTCAATTCAATGTCTAGGTTCGAAAAATTTGATCTTTTTAGCAACTTGTGATTCTTAACGTCGTTTAACAATTTTTCCAATTCCTTTTGATCTTTGATTTTGTAATCCTCCATAAATTTGGCTTTTATAGCTTCATCATTCAAATCGATGTTCCAATCATTATCAATCATTTTTTCATCTTCAGAATTCTCCATGTCAGAGACTTCGCCGTCAAAACCTCCCAATCCTTTCCATTCATCTTCAGATTCCTCAGCTTCTCCTTCAATGACGTTTTTGATCCCTTTTCTCTCCATTTCTTTCCGTTTTTTACGATTCTTCAACTCTTGCTTACGTATTTTCAGTTCATACTTTTTAATTTTCTCCTTGAGTGCTTCTTCATCTTCTTCGTCGTCTTCCTCTATGCGAATCATATTATTCTGTATCTTTCGTTTACCGCGTTTTACATTGGCAGGGGTAACAACATCATCATCTTCATCATCTTCGTTTTTAATATTAGTTTGTCCGTTGATCACTTGTGTTTCAGCTAAAATGTTGTCTACTTGTGTGTCTACTTGGGTATCGGCTTGGGTCTGAGACTGTGATAAATCTCTAAATTGTGGCACACTGTTTTCTGGGGTGTCTAGATTTTGATCAAACGAATCATCATGAAATCTAGGTTTTATATCCACTTCCTCATTGTCATCATTGTCATCGCTTTCATTATTTTCGTCTTCTTCACTCAATGAGTTTCCCTCTTGTTCAGAGTTGAAATCACTATCTGGGACATCCGATTGATCTTTTTCACTTTCAGGTATTTCGTAATCGTCGTCTTTAGTCAAAGCTTTTCCAATTAATTCCATTTTGGCTCTCTGTTGCAACCTCTCTTTTCTTTTAATGTTCTGCACTCTTTCGATCTCTCTTTCTAACAATGATGTCATCGTTTCGTCATCTTTTTCTATTTCCTCTAAAATTGCATAATCCGGATTATTCATTTTTTCTACTTTCAATTGATTGATGTTTTTCGTTTTCAACTCCTGTAGAAAATTTCGTTTATTCTGTGACTCATCTTTGGATTTTGCTTTGGCTTCTTTATGAAATTTTTTGTTTAAAAATTTTTGTTTGATCACAAGTCTTTGTTCTTTAGATAATGCCGGTATGTGGTCTAATTCATTAGGAATGTTTGTAACAGCTTGATTTTGAGTTTTACTTTTGGTAGGTGATGATGATATTGAGTCTTGTTCGGACTCTGAATCCAAATTTATCATTCTCAATTTCCTCAGTGAATTCTTTTCATTAGGAGAACTTAGTAACTCTTGTCTGATTCTTTCAGCATACAAATCTAATGGATTTTTGGAATGAGTTTTAACTGGCTTTTGAAAAAGATTGTATGTTTCTTTAACCGGAGAAGTGAACGGACTGGATTTCAATATTTCCTCAATTGTAGGCGAAGACGGTTTCTGGATAGGTTTTTCATCTTCATCTTCATCTTCATCTGAAAACAATTCTATAAATTTTTCTTTTGTGAATTCGGTCTTCTTGTTAAAGACTGGTTTGATATCAATTTGACGTTTTTGTATGTTTATGAATTCCTGTGCTTTTTCTAATTCCTTTCTTGACACTCCATCTCTAGCCGTCGAAGATATCACACTATCATTAATTTCTTGGTTAAATTCGTCTTCTTCGTCGCTGATTGATTGTTTTGAGTAATCTGCTTCCAACTCTTTCTCTTTTTTTATTCTTTCGAGTTTCTTTTGTTCCACCAATTTTTGTATACGTGATTCCCGCTCTTCTTTTGATGTTTCTTTAAAGACTTTATCGTACTCATCTTCATCGTCTGACACGAACAAATTTTCGATAGAATGTGGTTTTGAAATGACTTGAGTAGGTTCCATTGAGGTGTTGATTACTTGAGTTGGTTCTGGTAGTTCCTGTGTTTTATAGTCATCTTCATCGATTTCTAATTGCGGTAATTTTTGAAACACTATCGGAGTTTCCTTGTCGGGATCCTTTTCTTTAGTCTCTCCCATCAATCTATTTTTGATTTTATCTAGCAAGCTCAAATTTGGCAATTTATCATCTTCCAATTGATTCGTGATAGAGTCAAAATTCAAATCAAATCCTAATGTACTTTTGGCATTGTCACTTTTCAAACCAAACAGTTCATTACAATCCGTTTCGTTAATCGTATTGGATTCGCCTAGACCGTCATCATTGTTTATGTGGTCCATCAGTGAAATATCAAGTAGTTGGTATGTAGCTTAAATTTTTGCTGCCAAACAAAAATACGTAGAGTTTCGCGTTTCGCGTATAAATTATGTAAGTAATTACATAATTGGATATATACAGAGATACGAGATTTAAAAGTTACGATTTTGACATCCATACACAAAGTACAAAATTTTTATAAAGTGCTTCTACAAATGTTGAAATAAAAAGTTGCACAATCAAACTTAGAATTGGCACAATAAACTAGCATGACTAAGCACAATAGAACAGTATCAGATGGGTCAAGTGCGTTATATTATGGTAGCACCAAAGATGGCTGAAGTGATATTCGCACGAAAACAAATCACATGGTAGAAGTCACATGTTCTTACCAAATCACCCCCATGCATCAATAACTTATTCGAAACAAGTGTCAAGATGGGTTACCACGAGTCAACTCAAAATTTACACTGACAATACAATTTTGTTGGCTTTGTTTTGTGATTAAAGTTCATGGATTTTTCTTTTTCACACGTCAATCAATTTGAACACTTTTTCGTCCATAATTTTGGTTGGCTCGCTGTGGCTTCGCTCTCAATATGGTAATTTCCAAACTACCACTTGATAGTTAACCGAAAATTAGTATGCGACAACAGTGGAAAAAAAAAAAAAATAATAATAAAAAATTACTGATAATTTTATTTACTAAATCCATAAAATTTTTCAGAACCAAAAGTTATAAAAAGAAAAACGTTTTTCTATTTTATAAATTTTCCTTTTCTTTTTTACCATTAATTCATATTCAATTATTATTCACAATGGCTGGCTCAAAAGAAACCTTTTTATTTACTTCAGAATCTGTTGGTGAAGGACACCCAGATAAAATTTGTGATCAAGTCTCTGACGCCATTTTAGATGCTTGTTTGGCTGTTGATCCTTTATCAAAAGTTGCTTGTGAAACCGCAGCTAAAACCGGTATGATTATGGTTTTTGGTGAAATTACCACCAAAGCTCAATTGGACTACCAAAAGATTATCAGAGACACTATCAAACACATTGGTTATGATCACTCTGAAAAAGGTTTTGATTACAGCACTTGTAATGTCTTGGTTGCAATTGAACAACAATCACCAGATATTGCTCAAGGTTTGCATTACGAAAAAGCTCTTGAAGATTTGGGAGCTGGTGATCAAGGTATCATGTTTGGTTACGCCACAGATGAAACCGATGAAAAATTACCATTGACCATTTTATTGGCTCACAAATTAAACGCAGCTTTGGCTTCAGCAAGAAGATCAGGTGCTTTAGCTTGGTTAAGACCAGATACTAAAACCCAAGTCACTGTTGAATATGAAAAAGATGGTGGTGCGGTTATTCCAAAAAGAGTCGACACTATTGTCATCTCTACCCAACACGCTGATGAAATTTCAACTGAAGATTTAAGAAGTGAAATCATTGAACATATCATCAAAAAAGTTATTCCAGGTCATTTATTAGATGACAAAACTATTTACCACATTCAACCATCAGGTAGATTCGTTATTGGTGGTCCACAAGGTGATGCTGGTTTAACCGGTAGAAAAATCATCGTTGACACTTACGGTGGTTGGGGTGCTCATGGTGGTGGTGCTTTCTCAGGTAAAGATTTCTCAAAAGTCGACAGATCAGCTGCTTATGCTGCTAGATGGGTCGCCAAATCTTTGGTCAATGCTAAGTTAGCTAGAAGAGCTTTGGTTCAATTCTCTTATGCTATTGGTGTTGCTGAACCATTGTCCATTTATGTTGATACCTATGGTACATCCAAATACTCATCCGATGAATTGGTTGAAATTATCAAGAAAAACTTTGACTTAAGACCAGGTGTCATTGTCAAGGAATTAGACTTGGCTAGACCAATTTACTTCAAAACTGCTTCTTATGGACATTTCACCGATCAAGAAAATCCATGGGAACAACCAAAAAAATTAAATTTTTAAATTTAATCCTCCCCTAATGACTAATGTAATGAATTCTCATAGAGTTTTTATTTAGAAACTCAAGGATTAACGTTCAACTCGTTAATTCTCTTTTACAAGTTTGTTTTTTCTGTTTTAAACAATTTAATCATTTTATTTCAAGTTGTTTTATTTATATTATTCAAGATTATCATTTTTTTTATATATTGTTATTTAAAGGATAGAGAGCATTTATTGCATTAATTGGGAGTCCTCAACGGACTATTAGGTTATAGATATTGAAAGTAGAATATTAATAAACAATAATTCTGCTTTTACCTACTATTTTATTATCATTTTGAACTGCTGCGTAATAGTTTCACTGAGCAATTTTGTCAAAAAGAGATTATAATTCTATGATTGTTAAAATTAGCATTTCATGTTGAAGACGATTGAATCTACTATTAAACTACTTGAAAATATAAAGTACCAGTGAATGTTTATTTACTTTATTTATATTCTATAGGTTCGTTACTATTATCTGAGGAAACAGCTGGGAAGTATTTGTAATAACTTATAACTGCAAATATGATTCCTAAAGTACTACCAAATACCACGTCAAAAAAATGGTGACGATAATCTTGTGTTCTGCTCAAAGCTATATAAGCAGCCAAAGCGACTGGGATATTGACAAGTAACAAATTGATTAATCTATAATTACGCGAGCGCAAAATTTTGAACTGACCGATCAACCATAATGTTAAATAAACCAATCCTGCGAATGCCATTGATGAGTGTCCTGATGGAGTTGATTTCTGACCATCTATCAAATAAATCTCACCCAATGGAGCTGTGCATACCGATATGTCAACCAATGTATCGATTGGCGTGTTTTCTCTGGGTCCGCATCTCTCAATGAAATCTGGTCTTGAATTTCCAATCAACACTTTGAGAAAATCGGTCAAAACTGACACCGATGCCACGCTGAACAACAAACCTAATAAGCTCACCAGGGCCAAATGAGCCTTATTAGACGGAGTGAAGAAAGCGACAACAACGGTGATTAACAAGCCTGGTAGGATCGTCGAGTACAAGTATAATTGATTGTCTGTGACTTGTTCTTTTTTAGCAAATGGGTATAATAGTTTTGGATCATTGATGTAGAATTCTCGATGAAATGGTTTTAATCCTTCGGTGTAGTAGAAGAATAACAAAATCAAAAAAACAACCAACAACCAATCTGGTAGGTATTTCTTGAATTTCACACTCGTGAAATAATTTTGCAGCATTTCGAGTGAGCCAAAAAGTTGTTGGTGATTTTCGCGATAATTACAAATCAAATAAAAACCGCTTTGTAACCATTTTAGCCGTTTGAAGTAAAAATAACCACGTTTATTATTTTTCCTAGAGTCAAGTACCAAAAAAGTCTATATCCATTGAAAACTATACAAATCTACTATAAAAAGAAATTATAGTTTGATAAATTCTGAAAAATTAAATTATAAATAAAGTAGAACTAAATATTAAGGAATGAAAAGTATAAGAAATCTAATTTATGCATGATTATTGTTTGATATCTGAATCATAAGATTCTTCTTGAGTAGCATATCTGTCTTTAACCAATTTGGTAGTATCGATTTCGTCGTGATATTGTTCACAGATTTCTTCTAAAGTTTTTCTCTTTGTTTCTGGAATCAAAAAGGTTAAGAATATACCTAACAACATGAACAATGCAAAGATTTCTAAAACGTGAGGTAAGAAACAATTTTGGTTATCAGCAGCACAACCGTGGTTAATTAAAGTACCAATACAAGTTTGAGCAATAATGGCACCAACTTTACCAGCAGCAGCAGATAAACCGTGGGCAGTAGATCTGTATCTAGTTGGGAAAACTTCACCTGGAATAATGAAAGTAGTTGTGTTTGGTCCAAAATTTTCAAAGAATTGTGCAATAACGAATAAACCAAAGATACCTTTTTCACCAATTTTGTGGTAACCGAAACCCATAATACATAAAATAACAGTCATGATGAAGAAACCAAACAATTGAATTGGTTTTCTACCAACAGTATCAATAGTGGCAGCTGAGACCCAGTAACCTGGTAAAGCACCGGCACAAACTAAAATCAAATTACCTGAGGCCAAGTTGTAGAATTTTTTGTACATGTTGGTACTTGATTTACCACCGTAACCAATGGCGTTCAAAATAACAGTTGTGTTCAAACCCATACCGTAGAAAGCAACATCCAACATGAACCATGAACCAGCAGTTCCCAATAAGATTTTACCGTATTTCCATTGACCAAAATGTCTCCAGAAGTCTCTGAATGAAGCTTTTGGTGGGTTGATATCAGCAGCTTGGACATCGATGACAGCTTCAGCATCAGCAACCTTTTGAACATCATCGTGTTCGTTAACATCTAAAGCGTATCTTGGAGATTCAGCAATAGTCAATCTATAGTATAAAGCAATACAACCTGGAACACAACCGAAACCAACAATGATTCTCCACATTTGATCACAAGCTTTCAAACAACTTCCGGTACATTTCATAGCTGGTTTGACAGATAAGTCAACCCATTCCAATTGATCTTTGTAACCGGCAACACAAATCATAGCAACTACACCGGCAAAGATTTGTCCCAAACCTTGATTGGAGAAAACGGCTGCCATGATAGCACCTCTCCATTTGGTGGTTGAAAATTCTGAACTGATAATAGATGATAATGGATAATCACCACCAATACCAATACCCATTAAAATTCTGATAGTTGAAAAGATAGCAACGAAGTTGATAGCTGGAGATTCACCTAAAGTACATTGGAAAATAGTTGCAAAGATCATAATAATCAATTCCAAACCATAAATCTTTTTACGACCAACTTTATCGGCCATAGTACCAAAACTAATTTGACCAATGACAGTACCTACGGAAGTAGAAACTTTCATCAATGTGTTTGAAGAATCTGGGACTTTACCACCCCAGTAAACATATGACAACATATTCATACCCAAGTTAATGGCAAAAATATCATAAGAATCAGTCATGAAACCGACACCTGCAATCATGATCATTTTAACTTGAGTCCATCCGAATCCAGCTCTGTCAATTTCTTCCAAAGCCAATCTTCTTCTTTCTAAAGGATCTTCAACGTCAGCATATTTGCCCAAGTAATCTTTAAAGGCGGTTTTACCACCACCTTGGGAGACTTGTTTTTGTTGTTCAGTAATATCAGCAACCATTGGAGTAATAACTAAGAAGGAATTGATAATACTATTCTGATGGAACTATAAAATAAGACAATTGAAAATAGGGAATAGAAGATTTCAATTGCATTTATATAAAAAAATGAAATGAGCTACATCTACCGTACAAAAAAAAAAGCCCATAATATAATTTAATTCTGTATAAGTTTTATCTCTCTACTATTGTAGAAAAAAAAAATAATACTTTGTAGAAAATAAAAAAAACCTTAATTAGACGCATACAGTGTTAATTGAATGTAAAATGTGTAAAATTGTTTCTTTTTGCACTGTATTATATAATTCATAACCAATTTATATTGTATAAAGTTTACCAAATGTATACGAACTCAGATCAGATTTCGCTCTCAACAAGCACACGGCATACACTAAGACCAAATGCTAGACAAACCATAATCGTCTACCGTCTTTTGTCCCAAACGTTGTGTAGATGGTGTGCGACCAAATGTTAGACAAATTGTTCAAAGAAAAAAAAAAACGATGTGCAAGAAATATAATAAAATAAAATTAAAAAAATCAGTCTCGTGGGCCTAATTTTACTAGCAGTCGTGTTTTATATTTAGACGTACGTGGTGTCATATGGCACCAAAGGAAAATTAACTTTTCACACTAAAATTGTCAAATGCCTATCAAAAACCCGCCTTTTTGCCCAAGATGATGGAAAACGCATTACGATAACTCGCTTCTGACACCATGTGTATATATACTCAGTAAAAAGAAATATTCGAGCCATCAGATCTACACCTGGTAGTCAATTATTAATTAACCTTTTATTGTTGCAAAATTGTAGACAATTGAATAATTGCAAATTATTGTCATCTGAATCTTGTGTTATTGACACTCGTAACTATCACATTTTTACAAATGAAATTATTTTGCAGCCAAATAAAGCATAATAACTTTCTAATATATAATGTGTAACATTTCAACATACACAGTGCAACATTCCATCAATGCTAAGAGATTCTGCTGTCAAAAGTTCCTGGCTAAGAAAAATTAACATAACATTGAAGGATTTGTTAAGAAATTTCCAACTTTATCTCACAGGAACGTTATTGTTTCTTGGTATCTCTTTCTATTATTTCTAGCTGGTTTTCAGTTACATTTCAAATCGTTTGACACTGTATCTAGTGTGTATTGGTAGCGGCACTTGAATGATAGTTGGACCCCACGTGTACAACCATACCATGCGTGCCTACTTAAGTGTGCGTATTTTTAGTATTTTCATGCATCTAATTTGTGCTAACTTTGTTTTTGTGCTGTTGATGAGAAAAATAAAAAATTAACGATTAGCCACGTTTCTCGTTCTTGGTACGGTATTTTATTTTTTCTACACGATAAGAGCCCACGTTGTTGCAACCCATCTCAATTTCCATCCAGCACACAAACACAAACCCTGTGCTAATTATCCTTCAACCATTCTTTTTCTTGGTACTTGCCCAAATTGTAAAGTCACACGAGTGTTAGTTCATGTTCCCGGAATGTTCAATTCCATACAACAACATTAAGAACAACAACAACACACCTTTGAAGTCGAATTCATATATTACGCTAATGATTCTTGTATATTCAGTAGTGATGTTCAAACATAGCCGTCTACGATGCTTGGCTTGTTGACGTAATTCCGTTCAGTCGTATGAGACGCCGCCAAAATCCTCAGGCGTTGGCGTTTGCAGATACTGCCCGCTCTGACTATTCGGTTACACAAAAATAAAAGCATTGTTAGTCTTGTTTGCAGTAAAAATTATTTATGTCCTCGCGATTTTCCTATTATTATACAACGTTTTACGATAATTAACCGTTGGAAAACATTTTAAGCGAAAATCGTGTCAATAGTCGGTTAAGGGTTTTGTAATGATACTCCCTTTATATTCAGATCATGACAACACATCACATGGTGGCGGAGATTCAAATACTGATTTTAAGGCGATCAAACTAATCTGAGTACGTTTCATGGGAATCGAAACGTAGATTTATTATAGTCTGAGAAGTATATTGTGTGTTTTAAGATTGAGTTTTCATGACGATGTATTATTTCACAACACATTTTAGATCCCTAGAGTTTTTTTTTACATGTTGTATAAAATAATATTTCTTTGTAAAAATCCCGTATGGGCATTCATCGCATACACAGGTTCAAAATATTCCAAAAGATTTTGGCAATTTATACGAAATTGTAATTTTTTTTTTAACGGTATGTATTAGGAAACTATATAATTAGAAAACCTATGTTGGCTCTACGCCTCTATTAGTTGTTTGTCGTCTCTTTTGAGACTAATTCTATGTTGTGCCTTTTGGCCAAGTTGTGTGGATCAAAAGCCAGTTCAACCGCGTCGAACCGAGGACCGGCGAATGTGGTTAGGGGAAAAATAGTTTTTTGAAACGAACAAAAATAAATTAGGAATCACCTATCCCATGATGCTTCTACAATTCGGGATACCTCTCGCCCACAGGAATAATAATAATCTTCAGTATTTGAACGTTTATTCCAGAAAGAATACACATAGCACAAAAACAATAAGAAAAATAGATGAGAACTTTTCGATCTAATTGAAAATGTCTTTAAAAGAAATAGCTGGGTTTTAAGATGAATGGATATGGATTGACTCTCCTACTCATGTGAGCAAGTATTTAAATTATGGTTTGGCACGTTGGCGTAAATTAAAAGTTCAAAAAGAATTTATTTGGCTGCACCCCTGAGTAATACGATGGTCAAAACTTCGCAGCATCAATTTTTGATCTCGTCGCACGAATTTTTTGCAACCAAAACACTTAGAAAACGTTCAATCTTTGAATTTTTGAGAACTACCAAGTTCCTTCGACGCAATCATATCATGATAGACCCTGTAGGTGATGTTTACCCCGTCCAAATAAAGAAAGTCAACCACACCACCAATAATAGTTTTTGCGATGCTTGGCCACTTCAACTCTCCTTCGTATTTAGCATGGTCAATACCACCGAGGATCAACGAACCTTGCTCAGAACCAATTGGTTCCAAGTGGAACGAGAATGATGCTGAGCCAGTAACACCAGCATCCCTGACGGTATGAGCAATGCTCTCGAACTCCTCATTCTTTGGCGGTTTGGCTAACCCTAAAATACCACTTGGCCACGATTGATCAACGTTGACATCGCCAAAGTAGAAGCTTGGAATTTTGAAATCGCCAAACTAAATATCATCATTGACAAATTCCCCGTAATAGCTGAATGATCTATATGTCTTACCTGATCGTTTTACAGATGTTGAAGCTGAAGAATTATAAGTTCCAAAAGGTTTACAATTGTTAGTACAATTGACACTGCTATCAAGAATCTCAGTCAACCATGACTAAGTTGTATCAGTTAGTACTTTTTGTTTTTGTTTATCTATAGAAATTTTGACATACTCCTGTGTCGATAAGCACAGTGACATTATCGTTGTTGGAACCAACACCAATTGTCATGTAATAAGTAGAAAATGGAGATGCAAGGCCCACGACGTGCTCTTGTGGAAAATAATCACGCTTAGCAAGCTCAAATTAATTTACTTCCCCAGAGATTGGCAAATGGATAAACCCTTGGTTATATTCCTTCTTAATTAAACCAGCATCAGCAGTAAGAGCCAAAGCAATAGTGAGTAAAGTTTGAAACAACATTTTCAATTATGAGGATAAACAGGTGAGAGCTATGGCTCTATTTATAATCTAAAAATTTGTAGTGCAAGGCAACTGTAGGGAGGTAATGAGCTTCAAACTGGTTTGAAAAAGTACCCATGGTTAGCACTTCAAATAGTGTTGCTGAATTGAACAATAGCTGAAACCAACACTTTAAGTTTTTATACTCTTCTTGTATCCAAACCCTTTGTTAAAAGAATAATGGAAAACCAGTGCATTTTGCAATTCGTAGCTATGCCTTGATTAGACATTGCATTTTAAAAGCTACTTAGTGAATAGCTACTTTACGTGGACTGGGACCTTTCCAAAAACAATGGCATCTTTGACTGGTGTGGCGAGTCGAGTAAAGCAATGTCTCGTGTTGACCCTGTTTCGTGTTGATCCGTTTTTTGATGGTAATTGTTGAATTCTAACCAGTTATATATATCAATTAAACAAGTTTGATTCAAACTTTCAACCGAATCTGTATACACCTATCCGTGCTATCAAAATCCTCGGTTATAAGGTTTTAGGTTGTTTTTTTAGACTTTAAACATTTTTCTTCCTAGTGATTTCACTAAATTAGAGTGCAAAATGAGGTAACCGCAAAATTGAGCTACAGCAAGATTGGTTCACCTACATTATTTGATTGATAGCGACCATTATTGGCCTGATTAAGATGATTTTACAAAGCCCGTCGTTGTAACTACTGTGAGATTTGTACTCTCTATAGCTTAGATCTTGAATGATGTGGACAATTTGTTCCAATTTATCTCGGTGTGAATTTCAATTGAAGAGTGGAGTACAAACAGGATTTTCAAACCAAAACAGCTTACGTAGAAAGTTACAATTGGTAGTTATTTGATTCAAGTGCCTATTTATTTATCCTATGCGCTTGCATATTATTCTTATTGTTAGAAACGAACTTTCATCGAAATTTATTTTGAAAATCTGGTCGTTTCATTGTAGGTTTAGGTCCAGGTCTTTTTCAGCCAAAAACTATGCACTTTTTCAATTGGTTTTCAGTTTTCATATTGTTATGAAACAATATCACAAAGATAATGTATAAGCATCTAAGACAAGAAAGAAAAAGATGAACAGATAAAAGACAGACACATAGCCTCGGAGACAATAAACAATGTGAATGATGTCTATGAAGTAACCTCGAAGGCAAAAAGAATGAAGCTCATCACAATTGGCCTCAGAGGCACAGAAGAAAATGAATGACTAATGTAAAACGTAGATACTCGCCTCGGAAGGTTTGGAATAAGTTATACTATTAGGAAATGAAAGAAGACACTAGAAAATAAAAGGAGATACCAGAAAAACAAAAGAATCAATAGATATTAGTAAACAATATAAATAGGACTAGGTTTGACTTAAAAGTAATTAATGAATTAAGAAATATATACTACAATATTTACAATAAAAATGAGTAGAATTGGACAAACTAATACTGCTACTGGCGATAGAGAGATCGATTATCAAAACATATGAAAAATGATTTATATTTCTCTATATCTAATGGCGCAGATACTGACACATTTTTCGCCGATGACACACAACATTGCTGCCCGTTGTTCTTGGTAAAATATGATCTAAGCGATTCGGTTCCTTCGTGATAACCGGTGCTTGCTACTGCTTGGGCGACAGCGTTGAAGAAAGCACTGCATGCACCATATAAAACAGCATGTCCTCCAGATCAGCTACCGGACGCTTTTTTTTTATTAATCAAAACTCCGTCTCTGTTGGTTTTCAAATATTCTTTATACTTACCTCCTAACAGTTGGAATGCTGTATTGATAGTGCTGTTCAAGTCACTATCGTTAATATTGCTGAATTCTCCACCGTACGCTAAAATCAATAATTTGTCAACCAAAGTGGCTGGATCCTCATGTGGTTCAATACTAACCAGCTCAATCAATTTGATGTCAGTATCACTTAAATTACTCCAAACACTTGAAAAATCAATAGATTCAGAGTAATTTCCTCCCAATAATTCTGACAAATTACCATTGATCACACGATTATTAGCAAAAGACACATTGAATAAAATCAATAAAGAACTTAAGAGCACCAAAAACATGAATGAAGCTTGTTGCGAAAAACATTTTGTACGGAAAATTCAATGCTATTTATGTTTCAAAGAGATTGGTAGCAACATCGTGCGGCTCTTACCATGAGGAAAAAATAAAATTAATTAGCTCTGCATATTGACATGTGCTACAAAAAGAAACTTTGTTGTGTAACAAATAATTGTCAAACGTACATAAGCTATATTTAGCTTATAAAGTGCCGAGCGTTAAGCAGCCAGAGTCCTAAACAGCCGGATGTTGTAATTGTTACATATAGAAAAAAAAAGCATGAAAGCAAAGCGACATTTAAAAACACGTATTTTGTTATGTAAATTACGATATCCGGCTGCTCAGGGCTCTGGCTATTCAACGCTCGGCACTCTAAAGCTATGACAAATTGATGCATAAAAAGTAGAGAATGACGCAGAATGAATTAAATCTCTCTGGGTAAGTCATTTTATACGGTGTTGTGCGTTCATATTACTAACGGATAATATCATGTAACTAAGTTTAATCGTACCTTCATTGGTTACTCGATAGTGGAGTTATGAGTATTCGGCATCCTGACCTTCAAGTTAATGTTCTGCCTGTCGTGTTAGCGATATAAGGAAAACAGACACTTGTCTACTTAGGAGGATGTTCGGAAGAACATTGTGTAATGTTATGCTGATTTAGAGGAAACTGTTATGGATACGTTAGAGTTAGGAAAGTACTAAGTCACTTCAAAGAAGTCGTTATGCTAGAGTGGATCATCTACAAATAAAGGAAGATATTCCTTCACTGGAATAGATGTATTAATTTGGAATCAAGTTATTGAATAGTGCTTAGACTTACCTGATCAACTCAAGATAATATTTTATAGGGTAACTTATAAAATACAGATTACTTATTGTCTCCAAATCGCTTTTCCTATCTTTAGGTTCTTCATTATCCCACGATTTCATTTTTTACTGATGTCAGACAAATCTTTCAAATGTTCAGCTTAAGCACTGTATTTTGCATCGACATTGTCTTTAAAAATCTTGAGAATATTTTGTTCCTTCCAAGTGACCGTGTCAATGGTTAAAGCAGCTATCAGATTTTGAAATGTGGTCACAAATAGGTTAAGGGGTTTCCCGCTTTGTTTAAGTGCCCTTATATTACTAAGGATATTTTCTTCCCAGTCTGCGTCACCGAATTCATTTTCGAAGTCCTTGAGAAACGTGCTAAAATTGTACAGCCAACGTCGCCTCCGTATCAAGGGAACCATTTCTGTACATACGGAGATTCAAATACTGAATCTAAGGCGATTAAACTAATCTGAGTACGTTTTATGGGAATCGAAACGTTGACTTGTTAGGCTTAACGATTTACAATGGTATACAAAGACAATAATTAATCTGTATTCTATAGTAAAGCTATAAAATACTATCTTATGTTGAGCAGGTCAGTCTAAGCACTTATTAAATGAAATGATTCCAAATTGATATTATAGTCTGAGAAGTATCTTGTGTGTTTTAAGATTGGGTTTTCATGAACAATGTATTATTTCACAACACATTTTAGATCCCTGGAATTTCTTTTTTACATGTTTTATAAAATAATATTTCTTTGTAAAAAACCCGTATGGGCATTCATCACATACACAGGCTCAAAAAATTGCAAAAGATTTTGGCAATTTATACGAAATTCTAATAGAATGTGGTTAGGGGAAAAATAGTTTTTTGAAACAAACAAAAAGAATTAGGAATCACCTATTTCATGATGCTTCTACAATTTGGGATACCTCTCGCCCACAGAAATAATAATATTGTATTTGAACGTTTATTCCAGAAAGAATTCACATAGCACAAAAACAATAAGAAAAATAGATGAAAACTTTTCGATCTAATTGAAAATGTCTTTAAAAGAAATAGCTGGGTTTTAAGATGAATGGATATGGATTGACTCTCCTACTCATGTGAGTAAGTATTTAAACCATGGTTTGGCACGTTGGCGTAAATTAAAAGTTTGTACAAAACAAAAAGAATTTTATTTGGCTGCACCCCTGAGTAATACGATGGCCGAAACTTCGCAGCATCAATTTTTGATTTTGTCGCACGAATTTTTTGCAACCAAAATATCTTGAAACTTGTGGAACTACCAAATTTCTTCTACCCATTCATAAACAAAAAGACTTTGTAGTTTTTTTTTTTTTTCAATTGATTGGATAGTTTTATTAGTTCTGGTAATACTATTGCCATGTCTTGGCATACCTAAGATCTTTAAAAAGTATAATATTCGGACAAATTCAACACAACGTCAATTAATGACATTGAAGTATAATTCTACATTAAGGTAACAATGATCCAGCTTAAATAGTGCTCCAATTATTGTATCATAGATAAATACAGCATTGGTAAGTTGAATTGATCGAGGTACAAGAATGTATCACCTACGTCAATAAGAGTCAAATTCGCAGAACCAACTAATAGGGGACACTAAAAACAAGGGTTAAACATGATGTGTTAAATATTGGTTGATTGCCATTTATGACATTATCTGTAAGGTTCACTGAAATCAAATTCAGCGCTTTGTATGGGAAAGTGGTTTAACATGTACAATCGATAAACAATCATGACTTTAGCTTGTTGACCTCTGACATTCTATGTACATATGCTAATCGTTCTATCAGATTGGTCATTTTGTTTCCGTACTTATGAGAGCATGAAGTAGTTCACGCTTGAAAATTTGCAGATATATGCCTTACGAGTTCTCACGCAGTTGACTGATAAAAACTACAGTTTAACTTCAGTGTCACTTGTTGAGCAAATTTGAATAAAATCTCGCGAAAACTATAGAGCTTATTTATTGGTCACTATATTTTTCTTCATGATGAGTTGCATTAATTGATTATTGTTGAAACAGTACCATTGACAATTTGTTTATGATGAAAACAACGATGCAGACATTGACAAAACTCTTATTCATAGCACACAATATTTCTGACTGTTGTTTTTTGGTACAATTTGATCTAGGTCGGGATCCTTTGCAATAACCAGAGCTTACCAATTCCTGAGAAACAGCTTCAAAAAAAGCCCTGAAATCACCGTTGAAAACGGCAATCACCCTAACAGAGCTATCAGACACTTAGGGATTTTTAGATGTTCATCGTGCTTACCTCTTAGCATTTTGACTGCTGTGATAGTAGTGCTGTTCAAGTCACATTTACTGGTTTTGCCCTATTCTTCACTGTACGCTAAAAGCAAAACAATCCAAGTGGTCGAATTCTCATGTGGCTCAATATAAACCGAACCAACTCAACAACTGAATCACTTGAATTGTTTCAAACAATCAAAAATCGGAGTAGCTTCATCCCAATAACTCGAATACATTACCGTTGATTACGTATCGATTAGTATAGGGAACATTGGTAAATAGTAGTAATAAATTCCAAAGTGGCAATATCGTGTATGCCGTCGAAGGCTTATTACTTCTGGTGTTAGATTTTATGCACTCCAGAAGAATGGAACAATAAATTTTACCTCTTTTTAAATAGTTTTGAATTTCGGCTGTTTGAGTAAGTCGATAAACAGAGGTTGACGTAGACATTTTGATAGATGTGCCTATCATGAGGCGATTCAATTGCGCAACAAATCCGGTTCGGTGACGTAACTCGTACTTGTAGTTTGGTCAACTCACATTTTATCCTTCCCAAAGTCATATGTAAAAGGTTTAGATCTGACACGCAGTTCTTATCTTCGTTGCAGGTCAGCTTAAACTATCCTATAATCACACAATAATTTACGTTAAGACGGTAGGCCAATCCATCTTCACAAAATGAGCATATCCTTCAAAAATTGCCTCTGTTTGTATGACCAAATGTGTCCGCTCATTATATATTTTGTTTGGCAAAAACCTGTCGTCGTATTTCATAGATTGATAACGAATATTCGTTGGGGTTCAATTTGCGCAAATGCTTAAAATCCTAATGTTATCTAGGAAAGAACTAAAACCCGATTACAAAGAGTAGACCCCAATGTATTCTCAATAAATTCAACCTTTATGTACTCTTAATTACTTGGTTGGTCAATAAGTAATATGTTATTATATACCAGTTACACCAATTGAGGTAACATCAATCCTAACACACTAGCATGGAAAAATGTCAAAAAATCAAAAATAAACCATTTGTACTGATATCGTACAACCTATAAAACTTTGACTAGGCAGTATAGAATTCTGCGAGTGATGAAAATGATATATATGTGCTTTCAAATAAGCCACATGTATAGAAAACGGTTCTATGCGGTCGGGTGATAATTGAAATGGTAGTCTAATGATTGATTCTTCAAAGCCGAGCATAAGCGCTTCAAAAGGATTTCAATTTTACCTATGTCATACAATTGTTTTTCTTAGATACTTGCAGAGTTTAGAATTGCACCATGAGTTCTGCTGAGTGATCTGTGCATTTTCTGGGTCAAAAATATCATCTGCCAGATCTCTGACTTTGTCCATCGTCTGATTCAACACCATATCTAGTTGTACATGTCATCGTTGTCATAAAATACTTGCCCTGCACTGTATTGCTCCAGAATTGATATTTATAAGACTAATATGGAGTATTTTGGCATTTGGGTGAACCAAAACTTAGTCGTTGATTTCGTCCCAACATCTCATTACCGATTACTGTATTGTAGTTTGATTAGCATAACTTGAACAATGTCGTGTCGCACTTTGGAATAGTTTTGTTTTTCGCAATATTTGGAAAACCTGACTAATCATTACTCAATTAATGAACGTAGTTTGACTTTTTAAATTCATCTAAAATTATAGTCACTAAATGAATTTTAGAAATTTGTTATTAAAATTCCAATTAGTCAGCTCGTGAGTTAGCAAAAAACATAATTAAAGTTTCATCAAGCTGTATTTATACTAGAGATGATTGGTTGAACCAGTTGCTGTTTTAGCACGGCAATAATCCTGACTTTCAAATTCAACTTTAATTATCGTGTTGAGTTTATTGCAGCTTTAATTTTCAATAACAAGCGAGTTGTTGTTTTCTGTATGTATTACTGAATCTGTCGCCTTTATGACTATTTCACAAATAGATTTAAACTTGAGACAGAAAATTATTCGATTTTATTATCCACTTCGAATACACTAGGTAACTTAAGCGACGATGTCTTGATGGCCAAAAGTTACAGAAAATCCGATACTTTGAAGACTAGTAAATTGCGATTGAAAGCATTCCTTAAAGTGCATGGAAAAAAGTAATTGCTTCCACAAGTTGCCGAGTTGTTTTATATGTATGTACCTCACGAAAAAATTGCGATAAGTGTCATATACCTTATCGGATCAAAAACTAATGAAATTTAGGTGTTTAGTAATCCACATATTCCATTTACATCCTAGATAAATGCTTGACAAGCTCAACCATTCGGATAATAATATTTCTTTTTGCCGATGCTCAAGGTTAATTGATGGAATATACGACAAGCCGCATACATTTAGTTATGCTTATGTTGGATAAAAGTGTAGATTCTGAGGTAGGCCCCAGTAACTTACACTTCATTTAAGTTCTAGTTCTTGACTTTATAATTGCTAAGGTTTGTACGGGTCAACAGAAAGACTTGTTTGATGAATTATTGTTTTTTGCATGATGCCGCCAGCGCTAATTGGTTGCATCAGATGGAATGAGCCCAGGTACTTTACTGCGGCACGACAAGAAGTTGAAACAAGCAACAAATAAAACGCAAACTAGTGTCGCGCGCAGTAAGAAAAGAAGGGATTTGACATTAACCAATAGCCCAGAATCTTACGTCATTATAGTAAAAACAAAAACAAAAGAAAAACAAAAACAAAAAACCCAAAAACAAAAAAAACAAAAAACAAAACAAACTTTGTGGGAATAAGCAATTGTATCGAGGCCTTTCCAGTATTTTCCGCATCCATTAAAGTTAACGAGGGGCTATTCTTGCGTGTGCGGGTCCCTGAATAACCCAAAGTTAAAAGCATATAATGGAATGTAAATAAAGTTATTCTGAGCTGAGCAAATTATCATTTTGGTTTGTGTGGAGAGAATTTTCGCATCAGATTATGTTTCACTATAGCATGCCATGATAATTTACTACTGCACTCTGAGAATAAACATTATAGCCAACCAATGCAAATTTGTCTTGGTCAAGGTGGCAGTCACACTACTTTACCAAAGAAAAAAAAAAAAAAAAATAAACATTGAGATGTTCATAACCTGCAAATTGGAAAAAGAAAAAGAAAAAAAATTAAATAAAATGTAGATTCATCAATCCAGTAATAACTTAACTCCATCCTGCCACAAGATACCAACAAACTAAACTCTGCGCTCATCAACTACTCTGCCTTGAAATCAATAGCTACGAAGAGTCAATCGATGTTGCTTCTAAATATTAAAACTCCTATTCTCTATTTTCACTATGGTCATTAATTGGCTGCAACTAATGCAGAGATAACTGAAATTAGCGATCCCCCATCGACTGTACCAAAACAATAATATCAGATTTTTTTTCTTTCCTTTGCCACTTTTTCCTACAGCCTTCTAATTCTTTATCCTTGACGCTCTTTCCAAATTAAAAGTTCGTCTTTATCATCATCACCAAATTCAACTTTAGTGATTTCATAGCCATTATTTATAAAAAGTCAGAGAAAGGGCCTTGGCATCAAAATCGAGACTTGAGTTTGTTTGAAACTATTTAATCAATTCAATCATTTCATATTCTGAAATACATTTAGCATCATGGTTGTCGTTCTAGTCAAACCATTTATATTCATTTTTCAATTCTTTTACAGAACTTTTTGGTCGGGTTTAAATGAAAAAAGTATCTTCAATCTAGTCTTACAATTCTGGATTGGTTTCCTACCAATCTTCATATGGTTGTTGATTTTTAAAAATGCCGGATTGATACCGAATGATATAAGGCCTTATATCCATGTAAAATTACCTTACAGACTAGATACATACATGTTCAGTACTATTGTTGGAAGCATACTCACCATAATGTGCTTATCTATGATTAGTTTATTATTGTACTTTGGCTTGTATAAAGTCAAAGTCAAACAAAGTCAGAAATACGAGAAGATTGTTGCCCATACTACAAACAACAAATCCGAATTTATAGAAGACGAAGAAGAATCCACGTTATCGTTGTCGTCGTTTGACATTGAATTAGAATCTTTGGATAGCTCGATTGATCAAGTACAATCTCCACCAAAAAATTTCCAAAATGAGTCACATCACAATTCATTCACTTTTTTCAGAACATTACCAGAAGACGAAGTTGTACATAATGCTTTGGTAATCAATGAGAAATTAGTAACGAAGAAGCTGTACAAACCACAAAACTCATGGTATTTGGCGCCACCTTTATTGTTGACATTTTCATGGTTGATACTCAATTTCGACTACTGGTTGAAAGATCCGATTATAGTTTGGAAAGATATTTTAGCTTGGACTTCATACGTCCTTGGTCATATAACTGTACCGATCTTGACATCAGTTTGGTTGTATATATTCCATGAACCAGGCGCAGTCAAAGCTTATGGGTTTGCAATGGGATTTCAAAATATTTGCGGAGTAATGACCCATTTACTATTTCCTTGTGCTCCACCATGGTTTATTCATATGTATGGTGAAGACAAATTGGCTGATTACAACATGAAGGGGTACGCTGCAGGATTAACAAGAGTGGATATAGCGTTGGGAACACATTTAAATTCAAAAGGGTTCCATGCGTCTCCAATTGTGTTTGGAGCAGTTCCAAGTTTGCATTCAGCAATGGCTGTTATGACTTTGTATTTCATATCTTATTTCGCCAGAACTAGAATACTTAAATTGGCTAGTTTGTTTTTTGTGGTTTTACAATGGTGGGCAACTATATATTTAGACCACCATTGGAGATTAGATTTGTTGGTTGGAATGATGTATGCCACCGTATGGTTTACCATTGTACATAAATTGGTTATCACCAAATACGATGAGAAGTTTATAAAGTCTCGGTTAAGGTTTGATTTTGTACATGGTAGTACGATGGGTATGAGAGTGTTTAGAAATACCAATTTTCAATGGTTCTTTGATCCTTTTGCATAAAATAAAAGTAAATAATAATATATAATAAAATTAAGCGCATTAAAAGCTAGTTGTAATTTTATCAGATAAGCATCATCAAACTAAGTTTCTGAGATCTTGAAATTTTTAATGTAAAGACAAAGTTCATTTACCGCGCTATAGCAATGCCGATATAAGCCCTGCTAGAATAATTGCAAAGATGACGCAAAACCCGCTCTAATTTGTAGTAGCGCGTAGCAGCAGTCCATTTGAGATCAGATATAATCTTATTAAGGGGAAGATTATTCGAAATCACGTTTTTATTGTTTTCGATTCTGCTGGTTTGTTTTTGGTTGCAAGTGGCTGTGTCCATCAGCAGCAACAACAATTAAAACATTAATTCCTGCACATAATCCGGTATTACAACACAAAAATAATATGCCAAGACTCGAACATATTTTTTATTGTATTATTTAAACTCAAGCCTTTGGCCAACATCGTCTAGCGCGACTTCATTCCACACCCAGTCTCTCTGTTTCAATCTGGTATTCATGACGAAAAATGACGAATGATTGATGTTGAGACGATTTGATGTCTACTATCGACTTTAGAGTATTCAATATCGTGTGCTTCCTAAATCTAGAGATAATTACTGTATTTGGGTACCGCCGCAGCAACCGAAAAAATTTATGGCCGCTGGCCGTATCTAGAAATCAGAAAAAAAAAATAAATAATAATCGAAGTGGATCTCACCGAATACGTCGAGAACTGCGCAACATTAGGTCGTCAAAATAATAATTAAATCAAAGATACAGCTCGAATGCACCTCACACGACAGTATCCTCGAAACCATTTCTGATCAAGTGATTATAATTTTTAACATGTCAGTTCGCGTTCTGCATGACGCTTGACATTTAGAGCTGCTGGTGAATAGAAAAAACTGGCAAATTTATAAATTATGGCTGTGCCGTGTGCAAAATTAAGCTTTAAGTTTTTCTTTTGCCCTGAGCAGATTTTGCAACCTGCGCGATGAAAAATAAGTGGGGGACTTCAAGACACATAAAAATTTTCACATTGTGTTTAATCCATAGCCGCATGCTGACATTGAAGCTACGCAAATTGATCATAGTGGGAAGTACCTGGTTCGTTCCGCAGTGATTGAACATAGCGAGTAACAGTAAACAACAAAACAGCAATTTAGTTTGACTGCATAATATTTTTTTTTTCTCAGTATCAAACTAGAAATTCATCACACGAGTAGCAATTGCAAAATTTTTAGATCGATATCAAAGTTAAGAAACTGCCACGGAACTCTTACTTTTGGGTTGTGTCTGTAGCATGTTGTATGAATATGACACTGGATCAACCAGTTGGCTAATTGAAGAAAAAAAAATTGCTTATGATGGTGATTTTATGTTATTATTATGTAAATTATTTTTAGACCTCCATATAGATTTTGTAGTACTTGAAATTTTAACCATCTTTGCTAATACATTTTTTGCTTTTACAACTTTTTACTATTCATCTTTTTCTACAACTGTATCATTAGTCAACAAACACTTATTTATAATCTGTTTCATCGTCACATCATAACATGAGAAAATACCACCATTCACAACCTAACCTATTGAATTATAGCAACAACTCCAAAGATCATCATCTACAACATTTGACCACTTCAAACAACCATCATTTACCAAGAATCACTAATAAAAAATTGAAAAATTTACTTCCGTTCATACTACTAATCTTATGTATTTTCAAAACAAGCCAGATATATCTAACTACTGAGATTAGTCAGTCAGTTTTGGAACATAACGCTCTTATACAAAACAAACATTCCAGTTTTAATCCTAAAAATATAGCTTTGGACTTGTATACTTTTTTGGTGGAACAGCAAAATGATCAATATTCAAAACTAGGCAACGACCAAGGTGTTTTCTTTCATTGGGATGATTGGATAGACCTTGGTGTTGCCAACCATTTGCTAAATAAAGCTAGAGCTTCTACACCAAGTGGCACATTTTGTGATGCCAGTCTTCGGAAATTTGGCGCTGTAAATGGCCATTGGATGGAGAGTTATAATACAAAAATATATAGAGGCATGGTCAATTTGTATTGTCAGAAAGAAATCCCCGAGAAATTGGTGACAATCACTGATGACTCAATGATTGAAATACCCGTTATAGGCAAAAAAAGATTTGGCACCAATCAAAAATCGATAAACCTGGTTTCCACTGATCATTTGATATCAAATTTACAAAAAATAAACAGTTCAATATCAAACTTTAACAGCAAAGAGTTGAAGAACTTACAAAAAAGTGTCATGGTACAGCCCGAAGATTTCATATTCAAACCAGACGTTGAAATCTTTCAATTACAAGAAAAATTGAATAATCAAACAATAACGAGTAAAGAACTCAAGTATTTAGAATTTTTAGAATATTCTAATAATCACTTGGTTGATCACACTGACCGTTATTTCAAATATGCCTGGATCTATACCGATGTGGTACAAGGAAACTCCCACCACATTGCTTATCCGTTTTTCAAAAGATATATCAGTGACCGTGAAAGACAAAGTGTTTTACATCACATGATTAGAAGCTGGTTTCAATTTGCAGAGGTCAATGGATTTGCAAGTTGGATCAATCACGGTAGTTTATTAGGATGGGCATTTAATGGGTTGAACATGCCTTGGGATACTGATATCGATGTTCAAATGCCAATTCAACATTTAGATAGATTGGGCAAAGAATTCAATAAAACATTAATTGTAGAAAATCCAAGGTACGGAAATGCAAGGTATTGGTTAGAAATTGCACCTACTTATATTCGACAAGGAAATGGAAAATCATTTATTGATGCTAGGTTCATTGATATAAACTCTGGGTTGTACATTGATATCACTGCCTTGTCACACACGGAAGCACCACCGCCAAATGAATCCAAGAACGAACTAACAACAATGTCAGTCCATTGCAAGAATTGGAACTGGCATACGTTGGAAGAGTTATTGCCAATCAGACATACCTACTTTGAAGGTTCTTCAGTATACATACCTAACAAAGTCAATCAATCATTAATCAACAAGTACGGCAAAGGAGCATTGAAGCAATTAAATTTTCACAATTACAATTACCAGAAAGATTTGAATATGTGGGTAAACAACAAAATCTGCACTGAAGCTCCCAGAAAGTTGAAAACAAGGTTTGACAAATCCAAAAAGAAACTCAGTTTGAAAGGAGCTTGTAATTCAAAAATTTTACAAGACGAATACAACATAGTTAAAGAAAGTGTACACAGGCACAAGAAATTGAACCAAGACTTGGATTCACCAGAATTTTACGATATCAATGAAACGGGCGACTTGCCAATTTTCAGAAAAGATTCGTGGGATTATTATTATGACATCAATCATAAGAAAACGAAAAATGATCACTGGTATGTGAAGAAGGAAATTATTTAGATTAATTAGATCTCACTGTATTATATTGCTATTTATTATGAAACATTAACTCTTTTGAGTTCGAAATTGTATTAAAAGTATCAGCAGTAAACAGTTCAAAGCACTTACTCTCGTGAATTGTTGCACACAAAGATTATCTGACGAATGTGGAAATTGCGCGGTATTTTACCAGCCAAGCCCAATTAGGCAATACGATCCACAGAAATCGAGATTTATAAACTCAACAATTTTGCACTTTTGAACAGTATGCCAGTTGTATACGTTACAGGAGCCTCTGGGTTTATAGCTCAGCACATTGTCAAGCTTCTCATTGAATCAGGATATCAAGTGATTGGGACTGTTCGTAGTGACGAGAAAGGACAAAAGTTGTCGCAATTGGTCAATTCAAAAAACTTCACCTACGACGTTGTACCGGATATTTCAACCACAGATGCATTCCACAAATCGTTTGAGAAACACAATCGTATTGATTTTGTATTACACACAGCCTCGCCTTTTTTCTACGACACCACGGATCCAGAGAAAGACCTAGTTGTACCTGCAATAAAGGGAACTGAGAATATCTTGAATGCGACCAAGTTACATCCAGAAATTGCCAAATTTGTAATCACAAGCTCAGACGCTGCCATCTATTCAAACGTGGATGAACAGAACCCAAAATTGAGCTTCAATGAGAGCAACTGGAATCAGATCACTTATGAAGAAGCGATCAAAGATCCAATCGCAGCTTATTACGGAGCCAAATCGTTTGCAGAGAAGAAAGCCTGGGAATTTGTTGCTAGCTCAGATGTCAAATTCGATTTGATTTCAATCAATCCTTCTTACATTTTCGGGTTACAAGCTTATGAATGTGACGCCGACAATTTGAATACATCCAATGCCATGATTGGAGATTTGTTAAAGAATAAAAAATTCGAAAATGACAAAGGTGGATACATTGACGTGCGGGACGTGGCAAAAGCTCATTTGTTTGCAATTGAAAATGATTCCGTCATTGGGAAAAGATTGTTTATGAACAATGGCCATTTCAGTGTCCAAATGATCCTAGACATAATCAATCATTCCTACCCACAATTGAATCTACAAAAAGGCACTGTTGGATCTGGACCTCAAGATATCAAGTCTTTAGCCAAAGTAGACAACTCAGCTACTAAAACTTTATTAAACTGGGAATTCATTCCGTTGGAGAAAGTAGTTAAGGATACAGTTGATCAAATTTTGAAATCAAAGTTATAAATACACCTATTTAATGCAAAGCATGTTTGTTGTAAGTAATAAACGTTATCAACATTCCAACGTCGTAAATCGATTTTAAAGTACCCGCAGTTACGAAGCTGACCCATTGTAGATTATGTTTTGTCAACACTCCTACTATCGAAGGACCAATTACTTGAGCCAAGGTCTTGACGACATTTACAAAACCAAACACTGCCGTACGATTGTTGTTGGCAACCAACGTAGCCAAGAATACATGTTTTGGAGCCACATCCATCGATTGAGTCGAGCTACGGAGTATCAATATTGTCAATGTAACGTATAAAGACTTTGGCAAAGGTACCAATGCCAATAGAATCGATGCAGGTAAATGCGTAAACACCATTGTTTTGACAGCTCCAATTCTCTTACACAATGATGTGCTTCCCAATGCTGTAAATGCGGCAATGATTCCAGTGATGAAAAATATAGAACCTAAGAACGATGACGTTAAGTGGAACTTATTGTTGATATAGTATGACTGCCACGATAACGGAGTTAAAGATGACGCGAACGAATCCAATCCAAATAATAAACTCAACTTGATTACAATTGAGTAAATGTCTGGTGTCAAATGAGGTAAGAATCTGAATCCCTTTTGCTTTGCAGGTTCAATTTCTCCTTCTTCTTGTAACAACTGCGAAGTTTCATTAATTGTGGTTTGGCTTTGCTCAACCTCAATCCTATCACTAAGGAATAAACATAAACCTAATGAAATTAAAGCCAAGATGGTGTATCCTACAAATACAAACTCGTAACTCTCAACAATACTGTACCCATTGTTTAAAGTGGCGTCAATTATAAACCCTGCTAGGATTGATCCTAAGGCGTTACAAAACGATCCTAAAAAATGGTACCATGCGTAAATGTCTGATCTGAACTCATGCGTTACTAAGGACGCAATTGCACTTTGCTCAATTGTCCTAAATGGGCCAACCTCTCCACCTGATGGAGTCAAAATACCCACAATCGCAACGACAACTAATACGTAGAAGTTATCAAACACGACAAAGCATAGCCCAGTGAGTCCCATTAACAAAGAGCATAGCACCATGACCTTCTTCCTCCCGATGTAGTCTGTCCATAAACTGATGACAAATGAGAGAGTCAAGTCTCCAACGAATGTCAACGTCAAAAATAAACCAATTAACTCTTCACGGATCGATAATGACTTGAGGTACAACACGAGGATTAACGACGTCGATCCAAACCCGATCAAACGAATCATACGGAGCAATATAATGATGTACACATCCTTGTTAGATCGGATCAATGACGAAAGTCCGATTTCGTCGAGTAGAAACTGTGACCAACCCATGATGAATCGTTTTAGTGTCTCTGTATATTTTTACGCGCAAATTTTATGAACTGATGGTTTTGATAAACCCACACATCGCCACACGTCACCTTGCATGAGTGAGCATGAGAATTTAAATAGGAGAGTCGAGATCAGGCCAAGAATGAGATGTGGATTGTCCCGTTTGGGATGCATGTTGATAATTGGGTGGAAAATTTAATCAAACAGTTGTACCAATTGTGCGATTTGTGAAGAGTTATTTTCTTGACTGATAACGATTGCCTCAATAAATCACAAGGTTAAGTGAATAGAACCTTGGCGCCAACTGTAAAATACCAATTGGTTACTGGTTTTCTGAGGAAGTGCTTGGTCGTAATTGTTGATAGTTATGTATCACACTTACTGAGTTGTTACCCTAAATGTTCATCTTTCTACATTTATGTCTTCTGAAACTAGTTTCCAACATCAATTCAAACTTTTGCTACAGACTTATTGCTAAATTATGATTCCAATTATCAATTTAACTTCATGATTTACTTGAAGTGTCTTCAAGCAGACAAACTTAAAATAGAGTTAAACACAGAATCTATTTGTCAGGTAACCTCAAGTGTATATTGAGTAGTGTATAGTCTATTTGCGTCGTCGACCCTTTATAGTCCGACAGAAACCGCCTCATTACCTATTCATGGCCATAAGCAGCACTAACTGTATTTTACCATGCATTATTGAATTGTATCGAATCATCAGTGTGGGCAATATTAAAAACTTTAACTTTGACATTTCGGGTGTTTATCACATCTTCACCTTTGTTCATTCAGCGCTTACTGGCTTGAGTTGCTTTCCACTAAGGTTCATTTTTACTAGGTAAAAATTATTGGCATCAATATTGCGATACAAGCCGCGTGGAAGAGACTGAGGTCAAGTCGCCGCCTAAAAATGTTACAATAACTAATAAAATGCAAATTTTAATTCACTACAATCTTAATTTTAGAATGGCCAAAGCAAAATGCAAGGTCATTGATACGCAGTATTTGTTCTTAATGTCCTACTAATTTCGGTGCCGTAATTGATTTGTAGAATTGACTCAGAGTTTACTTCAATCTGTACATGAGCGCCAAGAATATCGCGTATTTTAGTATGATTCATCTGTCAATACCAATCAGCTTTTTGTGAATCATTCTTCAATTGACAATTAGAAATAGATAGTGTCGTACACAATCAGAATTGAGTTTTATTGGGAAGCAACGAGGCTTTTATTCAAACATATGGACGGCACAAAATAAGAGCTTGGTCTATCAATCATACGGGTCACTTCTTGTATTTAGTGGCAAATTCCTTGTCCGCGTAGGGTCTACGTGTCTGCGCAGTGTTGACTCAACGCATCAGGGATGCGGCTACAACATACTGGTATCGCTTTTATCGGATTTAGCATTTCACCGTTTTAGGCCAGCCGTAGGAGAAACCGCACTTAAAATTCAACGCCGACGCGGAAAAACAGAAATTGGCCCTCTGCAGGCTGCGGGTATTAGTGATAAAACCGTTATCTCTACAATCGCACACTAAATGTGTTGGTTTTAAAGTCTTGTAACGTTATATGCACTATTAAATCCTTTTTATACTAAAGCCGTGCTAACAAACTTTTTTTTTTCTTTTAAGCGCAGTTATCATCTTATATAAAGAATCCAGTTCCCATACACTCAAAACTGTCAGATCATATCATGTCTTCTACATCTAGTCACGAAGTGAGAAAAACCGAAAGTGTCGAGGAAAGTGCTTTGGCACAAAATCCTTTACCCATCGAGGCGTTAGAAAGTCAAAAAGAAGAAAAGTTTAGAGAAGCAGATGCTGGGGATGGAACCACCACAGACGATCAATACCTACACGGGCTCAAGTTGGTGCTATGTTTTGTTTCATTGTTTTTATGTTTGTTTATTTTCGCCTTGGACCAGACCATTGTCGTCACCATTTTAACCACTGTGGGGAACAAATTTGACGCTTTTTCAAAAGTCGGTTGGTTGACCTCGGGGTTTTTCTTAACCATGGCGACTTTTATTCAACCGTTTGGAAAATTATCAATCATATTCGGTAGAAGGTGGACTATGTTGGTGGCGGTTATATTATTCGAAGCTGGTTCTTTGATGTGTGCATTAGCGTCGTCCATGAACATATTGATCGGTGGAAGAGTATTAGCAGGTATAGGTGGTGCTGGTATTCAAGGCTTAGTGTTTGTCATCGTATCCGAAGTTGTTCCAATTGATAAACGTCCAATTGGAATGGCCATCATTTCAATGACATTTGCAATTGCTTCAGTCTTGGGCCCTTTGATTGGTGGTGCGTTTACTTCTCATGTTTCTTGGAGATGGGCCTTTTACATTAATTTACCAGTTGGTGGATTAGCAATTGCTGTGTTTTTGTATTCTTTCAGACCACCAACTCCAAAAGTCAATTACTGGGAGCAATTGAAAGCATTTGATTATTTTGGAACTTTCTTATTAATCTCAGGATGTGTCATGCTTTTACTTGCAATCACTTTTGGTGCCGGCGATTACAAATGGCAATCAGGAGCCGTTATCAGCTGTTTTGTGTTGGCAGGGGTTTTATTAATTGTTTTTAGTGTTTGGAATTTCAAATTCTCCAAGAATCAAGTCATTGGAACTGCAATTATCAAGACTCCTCAAATCGTTGCATCCACATTAAGTTTGGCTGGTATTTTCACATCATTTATTGTTTTCATGATTTATGGTTCAATCTATTTCCAAAATATCAAAGACGCCAGCGCAATGGGTGCAGGTTTGCATTTGTTACCAACTATCATAGCAGTCGTGTTGTCTTCCGTTACGGCGGGTGTTTCAATTCAAAAATCTAAATATGTTAAACCGTTCAGTGTTGTATCGGGAATTTTGGGTCCTATAGGATGTGGGTTATTGACATTGTTAGATGTAGACTCATCATTTTCAAAGCAAGTAGGGTTATTGATTATCCTAGGTGCTGCTGCTGGGTTACAAATGCAACCAGCCATCATTTCATCTCAGATCAAAGCTCCTAAAACTCCAGGTGGTATGATTATGACAACGGTTTTCATCAATTTTTTCAGATCAATAACTTCAGCAATTGGTGGTACATTGTCTGATGTAGTATACCAATCCACCTTGAATAACAATTTTGAGAAATCACTTCAAAAAGCGAGCTCAACCATTCAACAAGAATTATCAAAAATGAGTTACAAGAGTTTACAAAATTCGAGTGAATTAGTGAGACAACTCAGTCCTGAAGCTGAGAGATTTGTTAAAGAACAAATGATGAAAGGTATAAGAAACGTGTTTTACATGTGTCTTGGGTTTTCCATAATTTCACTGATTGCATGTATATTTGTTACAAACAAAAAATTGCCAGACATGCTGCACCTTAAGAAAGATGCCGAACAGAAGAAAAAAGAAGAACAGGAGAAACTGAAAGAATCTTTAGAAAAAGTAGATTCTAAATCACACAGCGAATCCAACTAGACTTTATAATTTATTAATAATTTGTATATAGTACAAGAATGAAAAACATTTTAATAGAAGATTTGAGACTCTAATTACTTTTTGAATTAGGATGCCAATCGCGGGGATCTCAATGGTGCCATAAGATTTTTATTCCCGACCCTTACGGGTTTCAAATGCAGAAACCCGACTCACTTAAATGTCTGACATGACCGTCTCGTTGATAGTTTTTGTGCATCGTCGAATCAGCTTGAGTTAATCAACCATCCTTGTAGCTCACCTCGATTGATTTTAGTCATACGGCTGAAATAATTTTGTAATAGAAACAATCGATTTTTAGGTTCGGAGTTTTTTCCTGACGGAGGCAGCTCCATGCGATACCAACAGCCGAGGAAATAATCTCATCCCAACTACATTTCCATCATTCTATATTTTAAGTTTAAACCAATCGATAATAGTTTGAACGTATTCAATAGTCAATGTACTCTTATTTCCATCTATACTGTCTAGCATTTCTAATTTCTGTATTGCAACATTACCAGTCTTAAACGCTACCAAAAATCTTTAGATCCTAAAACAAAAGAAAAATAGCGTTTTGATCGATGTTGCCAAACCTTAAACCGCTATGAACTCCGATGAGCAATACGATTTTAGCCAAATGTTAGATTATGTGTCTCCCAGCATAAGTGAGGTATTCAGTGTCAGCCCTAGTACATCATTGCATAGTGGGTCATCGACGCACTCAGCCGAAGAATTTCAAGTGCTACATCTCGATTTGGAAAATGATCCGTCAAATTTAACGACACCATCAACATCGGTGAAAAGAGTACGGAAGAAGGAAAACACACCTCGATCTCGAAGAGCTTGTAATAATTGTCGATCAAAGAAAGTCAAGTGTGACGAAACGAAGCCACGCTGTACTAAATGTGTAACCAAAAATCTAAAATGTGAATACACCTTGACGTTGAAATTCAAAGACGAGGTTGAGAGTGAAGGGAAGAGATTTGGCAGAGAGGGTATTAACTCCGCTACGAAAATTACCACAGACGATTTGGTGCTAAAAAGCAAGAAAGCATACTTTCAGAGAATAACGCATCAGAACTTGAAGTTCATAAATTTCCACCGTCGAGATATTCTTAGACAGCCATTGAAGATATTCCCTAGCTTGCAATCTTGCATCATCCCAGCTGACATCTTAAATGGTAGTTCCGAGTCCCAAAATTTAAACTACGCGTTGAACTACTACATCCACTTCATATCGCCAATTTTAAATCCAGTGGGTGATCAATCAGTCACGTATACTCAAGTCGACAATGGAACGATTAAATCGATAGTTGTGGAAAAGGGTTTGGATTTGGCTGCTTTGGTCAAATATTCCCAGAAAAAACCACCTTTATTCTATCTAATGTTGTCACTAGGGTCTATTTATTTGTCCAAGTTTCTAAACAGCAAAGAATGGTTTTTGAAAGCTCAATATTTCCAAGAAAAAGGTTTGATTGAAATAAAACCAATGATTGAGAATTTAACTTGCCAGGAACATGGCGTGTACCAAACAGACCTACTAATATGTCTAGTATTGTTAGTTTTGTTTGAGCTAGCGAATGACTGTTCCAGAAAATGGGCTATATATCTCAGATTGTGTAAAAAATTGATAGCGTCAAACAATTTCGAAATACCCTGGGAATCATTAGAATATTCCTTGTTGAAATTTTGCCTTGAGTTTCTAGATTATCAAGAATCGATGGGTAGAACCGCATGCAAGGATGTGAATTTATTTTTCACGCAATTGGTTAAAGAAGAAGATTTTAAAAACGATGAAGTCAGGCTTGTAAGCTGGATGGGGTGCGACAGACGATTGCTACCCATCATTTCAGACATCACGGATTTGTCATTTGAAAGGTTCAAAAAGTCAATTACAGAGAAGGAATACGCGGCGTTGGTTGAAGATATGGAGCTGAAGTTGAACGAGATGAACATCGACATGTTGGAACATTACTTGGCATCTGAAGATGCGATCACAATTGAGAATCTAGGCATGGAGGTTGAAGAATTTTGTTTTCTTTTATCCTGTGAAGTAAAGAGATTATCTGCAATTTTGTATTTAAAATGTTGTTTATTGAATGCAACGCCAGAGGAAAAAGTCATTGAACAATTGGTGGAACAAATATTCAAATTATTGGAGTTCATAGTAATTAAAAACGCTTACAAGTGGTATTCTACATTGATTTGGCCTACTTTCATGGCGGCATCACAAATCTCATGTATAAGTACAAAGTGTGAAGAATTGAGATATTTAGCATTAGAAATATTCGACAAGTTGGAAGAAAACACTTTAGGCACGGTTAGTAAAACGAAACAAATTATCATAGATACTTGGAAGAAGAGAGATTTAGACAACAGCGACTTACATAGTATGGGGTACGTTGATTTGGCAAGTCGAAGGTACCGAAAGCGGAAAAAATTAATGGGGTTCACAAATGATTGGGAAAAATACGTTGTGGACAAGGATTATACAATCGCATTGGCTTAATTCAAAGTCCGTGCAGCAAAATAAATAAAGAAATTAAAAAAAAAAAAAAAAAAAAAAGTTATAAAAATCATACTCCACAATGATAAGAACATCCATATCGATAAGCAGAGCTGTACCCAGTATTAGTCTACTACGTTCTTATGCAACATCTGCGGATCATCATGAACGGTTGAATCTTCACAGATGGCCCGAGTCAAAAAACCCAACTCCATTTGAAATATTCAACATCACATCCAAAGAATTGACGTTATCGCAATTAGAATTAAATCGAATTCTTAAACCAAAGTATATTGCTTTTGTTAAGTTATACCACCCTGACACATCTCATGATTTGTCGATACCCCCAGATGTAAAGAGGAAAAGATATGATCTAATACAAGAAAGTTATGATATTTTAAAAAATCCGAGAAGAAGATTTGCTTACAATAAGTACCAAACTACGAGTGTTCACACAACACCTTATGACAGAAGTAAACAGGACGATTTCCAGCAATTCAGACGGGCGCATGCTCATAGAAGAAGGTTTAATTTCGAAAACGATGAAGCCTTTTGGCATGCAGCCACCTGGAACGATTATTATAGAATGAGGTACAAAAGAGAGCCTCCGACTAAAGAAGAATTGGAAAAAAACAAATACAAAATTCTATTTGGGGTGCTATTAGTGGGCGCGATTTCTTGTGGACTACAAATTATGAATGCTTTAGACAAAACCAACCAATATTTGTTAGACACCCATAAATTAAATTTAAAGTCAATGAGCGATTTGAATCAAACTTATGATAATTACGGACAAGGCAGGACAGATGCGGACAATTTAAGAAGGTTTCTACTATCCAGAAGAAGTACCAACAAATCTAAGGAAGTAAATCCTGAATTAGAAGAACAGGAGCCAGACGATCACGAGTTGTTAGTGAAGTATGCTAAGAAAAGGGTTGATCGGTGGGATAGGGACTATTGAAATAACGTCAACCAGGTGCAGTTGATTTTTTTCTGCATATAATGTTTTTGGTGACATTTTGGGGAACAATTTGTTAGAATTTCGGTAATAACGTAAATCTTAAGTATGGGAAAAATAATAACAATTTTTACTTTTACACGTAAATAAAAAGTGAAATGTATGACGCAAATTTAAAAAAAATTATGTAAGTGGATACAAGATTTTATATCCGTGAAAATTAACTATGGTAAAAAAAAATATATATATGTAGGAAAAAGTAAACAATCTATCCACTCATAAAAAACCGATGATCGGAGACTCAGAACAGCAGCACCGACATCAAACGTCGTTATTGTGAAAGCGACAGAATAATCATAATATTATTCTAGCTATTTATGTTATATAGGGAATATATGAGATGATGTCTAAAAATTTTTGCGACACTTAATTTTATTTTTTAATTTATAAAATTATTACCGACGGATTTTGAGAAAAAAAGTTCAAAGGTGTCAACATTGCGAAGTGGCCACATTTGCTTGTCGACCTTACACTTTTTTTTTCTTCTTTATTTCTGATAACGCGAGGAAACAGTAAAATTTGCGGGAAAAAACCAACGGCCATCAACCAACAAGAAAATGGATTTTATGAAACCAAACACAGTGTTGGACTTGAACAATATACGTCAAGCATTGGTGAGAATGGAAGACACCATTGTGTTTGATCTAATCGAAAGGTCACAGTTTTTCAGCTCTCCATCAGTCTATGAGAAAAACAAATTCAACATACCCAATTTTCAAGGAAACTTTTTAGATTGGGCATTGCAACAGATGGAGATTGTTCATTCACAAATCAGAAGGTATGAGGCGCCGGATGAAGTTGCATTCTTTCCACAAAAATTGTTAAAGCCGATTCTTCCACCTATAAATTACCCACAGATATTGGCTCCCTACAGTGATGAAATCAACGTGAATGACGAAATCATGGATTTTTATGTGCACGAAATCGTTCCGAAAATCAGTTGTGAGAAGGGCGACCAGTTGGAAAATTTGGGTTCTGCATCAACGTGTGATATTGATTGTTTGCAGGCTATTTCGAGGAGGATCCATTTTGGGAAATTTGTAGCTGAGGCTAAATATCAAAACGATAAGCCATTATATATCCAGCTAATTTTGAACAAAGACGTCAAAGGAATAGAAAACTCTATTACCAATTCTGCTGTCGAACAAAAAATCTTGGAACGTTTGATTGTTAAAGGTGAGAATTACGGGGTCGATCCTTCGTTGAAATACGGGCAGACGGTCAAAAGCAAAGTGGAGCCCGAAATAATAGCGAAGTTGTATGAGAAATGGATCATTCCATTGACTAAAAAAGTTGAAGTTGACTATTTACTAAGAAGATTAGAGTGTGAAGATAAAGATTTAGTTGATAAATATAGACGCTAGTCAGACAAACTTCTGTTTTGGGCATCAAATAAAGTTTTTTCTAACCTAGTTTAAATATAGTTTTATTTCTCTGTGGTACGAACCGATGCATTTAGGACCATGTGAATTCTATGGAAGGTACGTTTCGCTATTGTTCGTCCACCTGTCAAAAAGAAGCTTAAAAATGTTGGGATCTAAGCCAATTGACCCACCCACTGGGCATGTGCAAAACCGAAACGTGTCTTACAATGAGTGAGTTTTATACTCCCACGAGTGCTAGGCAAAAAAAAAAAAAAATAAATATGTTTATCTCTTGACCAAGTAAAACGTGGTTGGTTTTGGCAAGAATCCACACGTACGTTACAAATAAGGTTTATTTGAAATTTTCAGATTTCCATTGTAACGTTTTTCAGATAGCGGTGACAAACACGTCTACTTAAACCTTTCAATTTTCCAACTTGCTATAATTTTTGCAACTCTCTCTTTTGTTCCTATCAGAAAACTCAACTTTTTTTGCACCCATGTCAGAAGTGATTTTTGAATCTTTACCTTCTGAATCATCCAAGGTTTTAGTCGTATCGTTGTTGATTCTTGCTGTTACTTTATTGATAATTTCAGCAAAGTTAAATGAAACTTTCAACTCAGTTTTAGTATTTGCCTGGTCATGTTTCGTTAAACCATTGATTCAAAAGAAAACCGTTACTGGTAAAAAAAACCAACAAGATTCTTTGGAATTGTTTTATAAAAATCAAGCTCATATCTATGATACCACCAGAGAAGTTTTATTAAAAGGTAGAAAAGAATGTTTGAAATTGGCTGTTTCTCATTTAAGTAAAAAGAAAGATTTGGTCTGGATCGATATTGGTGGTGGTACTGGTTCCAACATCGAATTCATGAATAAAATTAGTTCAATTTCAGAAAATTTCAAAGCAGTTTATTTAGTTGATTTATCTCCTTCTTTATGTGAGGTTGCGAAAAAGAGATTTGAATTAAATCAATGGAACAACGTTCATGTTCTTGTTGCAGATGCTTGTGATTTCAACATCGATTATAGATACGCTGACTTGATTACCTTTTCATACTCATTATCAATGATTCCAACTTTCAATGCCGCCGTTGATAACGCTGTTTCCAAATTAGACAAACAAGGTATTATCGCAACCGTTGATTTTGGTATTCAAAGTAACGATACTTCAATGGGTAGAATTAACACTTTGGGAGGTTTAGTAAACAGAAACATCCCATGGATTTTAAGAAATTTCTGGAGAATTTGGTTTGAAGCTGATAAAGTTTTCTTGGACTCTTCAAGAAGAAATTATTTGGAATATAAATTTGGCACCATCAAATCTGTCAACAGTTATAACAAAACTTTGGGTAGAATTCCATATTATATTTGGATTGGTTGTGATAAAACAAAATCCCAATCAATTTTGAATAGATTAAATTGTTTAGCTACCGAGTCACCATATTTAGCACCATCTGCAACTCCAATTCCAGATCAAGACACCGTTCCAATTTCAAAAGGACACGAAGCCGCTTTGACCAATTTCCAAAAAAACTTGCCATTCCCTTCAATCTATTATCAAAAAGAAGTTTGGAGAGTATATTATGATGAATTGAATCCATTATACGAACAATTCAAAAACCAATATATTTACGCATTCACTTGGGAAGATCCAAGAGAAGACCACAACATTTTAAAATTTTCATCAAACGATACCGTCTTGGCCATTACATCCGCAGGTGACAATATTTTGAGTTATGCCACATTGCCAAACCCACCAAAAAGAATTCATGCTGTTGATTTGAACCCATGTCAAGGACATTTATTAGAATTGAAATTAGCATGTTTTAGAGCTTTGAAACAACAACAAATATGGGAAATATTCGGAGAAGGTAAAATCGATAGTTTTAAAGAATTATTGATAAATGAGTTATCTCCTCACATGTCATCAAATGCTTTCCAATACTGGATGGACAAAGGACCAAAAACTTTTAGCGGTAAAGGTTTATACGATACAGGTTCCACCAGATGGGCTTTGAGATTAGCAAGATACGTTTTCAAAGTATGTGGTGTCTCAAAACACGTTGAAGAATTATGTCAAGTTTCAACTATGAAAGAACAAGTTAGAATTTGGGAAGAACATTTGAAACCAGCATTATTCAACCCGGTTGTTGCTTCTTTGTTGGTTGGTAACCCAATTTTCTTGTGGAAAGCTTTAGGTGTTCCTGCAAACCAAGCCAAATTGATGGGTCCTTCAGTTATAAATTACGTTGTGGACACTTTGGATCCACTTTTAAAAAGATCATTGATCTCAAGCGACAATTACTTTTATTATTTATGTATGATGGGACGTTACACAAAAAAGAATTGCCCTGATTACTTAACATCCACAGGTTACACAAGATTAACAAACGCTTCGTCAACGACCAAAGAGACTCCAATTGACAATATCAGATTGCACACAGACACATTGAATGACGTCTTTGCCAGATTGAATAAGAAATCAATTACAATTGCCATTATCATGGATCATATGGACTGGTTCGATCCAAATGGTAAAGATGCCATTGACGAAATATCTGCAGTTAAACAATGTTTGGTCAACGGAGGAAGAGTCATGTTGAGAAGTGCCTCCACCCACCCATGGTACATTAAAACATTTGAACAATTAGGCTTCAGTTGTGAAGCAGCCGCTGTTAGAAAGAGTGGTGAGAGTATTGATAGAATCAATATGTATGCATCTACTTGGGTTTGTACCAAGCTTGCACAAGACGATGAGAATGAGAAACCAATAGCTAGAAGAAGAATGAGTAGTTTACAAATCTAGATAGTTTATATTATAAATGTATTTGATATACGTTTAAACCACCCACACTGATTGATATTTTTTCCTCTATCTTTTATTTTTTCCCATTAGTAATTACAATTATAAATACACTTCAAAACTTGACATACTGAATTAATACCCATGAGTTCATCTTTTGAGATCGTTTTTGCTGTTCCAATGGAATGTAATGCATGTGTTGACTCAGTAGCCGCTGCATTGAAGCAAGTAGATGGAATATCCAAATTTGACATCAATCTCAAGAATAACTTAGTCACAACCGAGGGTACAGTGCCACCAAGCAATATCGTCAAAGCTATTCAAAATATTGGAAAGGATGCAATTATACGAGGTACAGGGAAACAGGATTCTGCCGCAGTTTGTATATTGGAGTCATTTGATGCCAAAGATTACCAACAGCCAGTTAAAGGTTTGGCTAGAATAGTAGGAGTATCAAACACTCAGCTTTTCATAGATTTAACTGTCAATGGGTTATCCAAAGGTGTGTATTACCCGTCCATCAGAACATCAGGCAATTTGTCTCAAGGTGCGTTGTCAACAGGCCCTGTTTTTTACAATTTAAGTCCAATTGAAGTCAATGAACCTTCTACTTTTTCAACTACAATTAGTTCTCTCGGGGCATTTACAAATAAAAATGATGAATTGTATTCTGGTCAATCTTTTTTGCAAACTGATCTAAACGTTAGCGAATTAATTGGTAGAAGTATAATTTTGTCAAAACTAAAAGGGGAGGTGACTGATGATCTGTTGTGTGGAGTGATTGCTAGATCTGCAGGTGTTTGGGAAAACGACAAACAGGTATGTTCGTGTAGTGGTAAAACCGTATGGGAAGAAAGAAGCGACGCAAAGGTGAAAGGTGTACATATATAGGAGAGTTATTTAGCGTGGATGAGATCGATATCAGCGTAGAAGATACGACCACAATAAATAAATCAATAAGCAAAAAAAAAAAAAAAAAAATTATTACTTATGTTTTTAGTTCGTCTCACATTAACTCATCATGATAAATTTGTTAACTGATCAATTGGACAATATTAAACAGAACAGAGTGATCAAATTGAACTCATTATCAACAAGCTTTAAAATAAGCGATTTGATTGATTTAATTTATAGGTACTTGCATTCTTTCGACCCACCATTGAAGCTAGAAAAACTATATTTGCAAAACAACAACATCACAGAATTACCATTAAATTTCCATAAAATAGCAGCTGATTTGAATTACCTTGATTTACATCAAAACCAAATTTCTTACATACCAGGAGATTTTTTCCAAAAGTTCAATAATCTACAATTTCTAGATTTATCATCAAATAAACTTAGTTATTTACCAGACTCAATACTATTTTTGAATAAACTCATGGTTTTAAACATCCAAGTGAATAATATAAAGTACTTGTCGCCTCATTTGGGAGAATTGGTGAGCTTGAATTTAATTGATTTAGCTGAAAATCCTCTAATATTACCGTCAATAGAAGTCATACGGGCATTTCAAAAACAGAAATCAGATCTAGATTGGGTCAAAGAGTTGAAAAACTATTTGGTAACAAATAGGGTTTTGATTCACCTGAAGATTGAAGAATCAAAACATAGTTTAAATGAAGAAATAGAACATCCGCAATTCAATCATTCAATCAAACGATCCCAAAGTTTGTCTGAAACAGAGAAAAGTAAATCCACATCATCTTTGTCGGCCAAAGCATCAAGACGAATGGGGTTGATCATTAAAAAACCCGAATTGAAAGAAGAATCTCTCGATAATTCCAATTCAAAAACAATCTCTACATCAAATTATCTAAATACCGATGAAATGCCTTACTCGGCATCAGCCGCAGAGACCACTTTTGATTTATCAAGCTCACCACCGGCCCATGTCCAAACTACTACACCCAGTACCAAATCTCAAACGAGTTTCCAATCAGGCAATAAGCTTAAAATCAGACAAAGATCAAATACTATGAAAGAATTGGATAACATATTGGAAAAAAACGAGAGTGTTGACACTGAGCGAAATTCAAGTGCATATTTTAGAAGGTTGTCCACCTTGCAAGAACAACCATCAGATGAAAATGATTCGTTTTACGATTATACCAACGAATCAAGCAGCAACATATCTGCCCCACGAGCTCAAAGAAGTACATTAGACCCAGGCTTAAGACCAATCACAAAATCTCAACCAAATGTGAAAAATAATTCCATCAGTGAAAATTCTGTGTTTAGATCTACTAGAAAGCACTCCAATTTGACAATCATCAAAGTTTCACGAAAAATTTTGTTTTTATTTAGTGAGTTGCATTCGTCAATAAGACGATTTACTACATTTTGTAGTGACAAAAAAGTGACTATAAAAATGGTTTCATATTTATACAGTACCAAGTCTAACATCGATACTTTAGTTGAGAATTTGGAAGTGATGGAAGAAACTGGAAGCAATTCGAGTCAGATTACACAAACTTTGAGTTTATGTATGGGATCTTTTAAATTGATAATGGTTTTATTACAAGAAAACATAACTACGTTTGTGAATAACATAGATGTTTGTTTTATTAGACTGTTGCATCTTTCAGTATTTGGATCATTCAATGAGTTACAAAATGCTTATTCGTTATTAGCACCGACAAAGGATTCACCAACGAGACAAGATTTTAAACAAAAATTAAGCGCCAATCAAACACATGATCCAAATGAAGACGTGGATGAAAAATTATACGAAACGATAGAAACTGCAACGTCACAAACTCAAGTGATTCTTACAGAATTGAATACGTTAGTTACAAGGAAAGCCACGACCACGAATATTACTGTACCGCCTATGAAATTAAGAGATTTGACGAATGCCACTACGTCCACATTGGAGGTAATAAAAAGATTAACGACAAAGTTGATAACAATTAGAAACAATCCTTCACAAACAACAAAGAAGTCCTTTGCTGATGATATGAATCAATTTATTAAACTTATTATAGCTACCTTGACTTCGGTTAAAGCTATAGTTCAAGATATACCTATAATTGAAGAAGTGCGTCCTTCAATGTCGAATTTGACAAAAACTACAAAGGAAGTCACTTATTATCTTGGGATATCTTCTTACAGATCTTTAATACCCGAAGCAGCCACTCAACCACCACCATTTTTATCTACCCCTAGTGCTGCCAACTTGTTTACCCCCATTCAAGCTCACGCACCATCTTTGCCGTCGACCGCTACGTTCAACCCAACTTCAACCATGAACAATGGGCCTGCACCAATAAGAACACCGATGAATTTACATCAAGACACCGCTAAAAGTCCACCAGTGGCAAACTCCATTCCAAATGCTCCTGTGACAGCTCCCTCACAATCGATTGGACAAATGTTTGCTAAAAACGGGGCAAACCCTTTTGATGGGTTAATTTTAGCTAAGAACGAAAGAGAATAGATGATAAATGTACGATTAATGAAACCCTGAATTGTGAAAGAAGTAAAATACTCTCAATAGACAATTTACAACCTGATACCCACCATTTATATAAATTGTTTAATACTAGTTTTAACAAATATTTATAAATAGGTTGGAATTTAGCAGGCGGATGCTACCAAATGCTTAATGGCCCCAGCCAATCATATTGTGTAATATTTCAATGTGTAACAGGAATCGAGTTTTTTTTTTTTTTTTGTTCCGGCTTCAACATTGATTTTTCTCTGTTTGGTTTATCAACGTTTCTTGCTAATGAAAATTTTTTATATTTTATTTTCTTCTTTCTCTCTCTTCTTTTAACAATTGTCAAATCATACCCATCTTGTAGATTACTCAACTATTCACAATGGCTACTACCCAACCAAAACAATTACCTCAATATTCCGTTAAGGATTACGCTTCTTTCGCATTAGCTGGTGCCATGGGATGTGGTATCACTCACGGTGCCATGACTCCAATTGATGTTGTCAAAACCAGAATTCAATTAGAACCAACTGTCTACAACAAAGGTATGATTGGTTCTTTCAAACAAGTTGTTTCAACTGAAGGTGCCGGTGCTTTATTGACTGGTTTAGGTCCAACCATCTTGGGTTACTCTTTACAAGGTGCTTTCAAATTTGGTGGTTACGAATTATTCAAAAAAACCTTTATCGAATACTTGGGTTACGATACCGCCAAGAACTACAAAAACTCAATTTACATTGGTTCATCCGCTTTGGCTGAATTCTTTGCTGATATTGCTTTATGTCCATTGGAAGCTACTAGAATCAGACTAGTTTCTCAACCAACTTTCGCCAACGGTTTAGTCTCAGGATTCTCCAGAATCTTGAAAGAAGAAGGTGCTGGTTCATTCTACAATGGTTTCACCCCAATCTTGTTTAAACAAATTCCATACAACATTGCTAAATTCTTGGTTTTCGAAAGAGCTGCTGAAGCCATTTACGGATCCATCTCAACTCCAAAATCTCAATTGTCATCCACTACCAACACAGTTGTCAACTTGGGTGCTGGTATCATTGCTGGTTGTGCCGCTGCCATTGTCTCACAACCTGCTGATACTTTATTATCTAAAGTCAACAAAACCAAGAAAGCTCCAGGTCAATCCACTTTAGGTTTGTTAGCTCAATTGGCTGGTCAATTAGGTATCAGAGGTTCATTTGCCGGTTTACCAACAAGATTGGTCATGGTTGGTACCTTGACCTCATTACAATTCACCATCTACGGTTCATTGAAAAAAACTTTAGGTTGTCCACCAGGTGTCGAATTGTAAGGGATCTATATAAATTATATATATTTAAATGTAAAAAATTGAATTTAATTATGTTTTGTATATTAGCCCGGAAAATACACCGGGTAGTCCAGGAGAAACACAAATTTGTTTCACTTTTTATTTTTTTTTTTTTTTTCTTCTGGCCGGGTTCTGAGAGTTTACGTCATTTTGCAGCCACTGTTATCAGACGGCTACCACGCGTCAGATCAAAAATAACACATTACAATTATATATATATATATATATTTATTGTCTTTATGAGGAAAAAATTGACGACAAGCCAATTAGGGATATACCAATGATACACCAGATCATGACGAAGTTGGAGTTGCCCCCAAACGAGACCGCGTTGCCGTACATGGACAAACTCACCACCGTCAAGAACCCACTAGTTACGCTCAAGGTCAATCCAAATATGAAGTTTAGTTTGTCTAGATCGTAATGCTTCTTGTTCGAGTTGTAGGTGAGAAACAAGTATCCCAAAACTGCGCCTATCGGCTGAGACAAGCCGCCCAAGATAGCACTGATTAAGATCGCCTTGAGTTTGGCGTATTTGATCGTTTTCGACATTGAATAGTACAACGGCAAACACATCGAGAAGCCTTCGGTGAAGTTGTGCAAAATCAAACTTATAAATATCGATATTCCCAAATTAGGGTTCGTCTCGGAAGTGATGTAAGTAATGAACCCTTCTGGTAGTTTGTGCAACGTTATGGCTAAAGTGGTTTGGATTCCAATCATCAATAACCTAGATAACGGGGAGTTCACATGATGATGATGGTGGTGGGACGGTTCCTCGTGTTGAGTTTCATGATGGTGATGAAAATGTTGTGGTTGTGGTTGATGCAAATGAGGTTTACTTGTGATTGTGGTGTGTTGAATAGAATCATGGTTTTCATCAATGGCTTGAGATTCTTCCGACAAGGTTGGTATTTCACAATAGTGCAATTTATGAGTTCCATCATTGTTGTGGAGTAAACATAATTCTGCGCTAGTGTACCCTTTACATTCTCCATCTTCTTCATTCGTTGTACCATCGTGATTAAGTAAGAATTGAAGAATCGATTTCTTCGGCTGAATAGTCTTGGTTATCAATGGACTATTCTCGTCATCGTTCTCATGTATTTCAACTTGCAAATTGGGTGTATGAATTTCTTCCACATTGGCAACCCTAACGTTGTTGGAAGGGCTCAATTTTCCTGATTCAATGTCTTCTTCGTGGTGATCGGTATGACTGTGACTATGACTGTTTTGTTCATGGTTGCCATCATGGTTACAGTGTACTACCGACTCACTGGTCATGTAGTGTAAAATCAAGTTGAACGACATACAAAGTAATATCCCTCCAATGTAGCTTAAGATCAAGTAGTATTGTAGAAACTTTTTGCTCATTTCACTCTCCATGAATTTCATATACTTCATCGCTTCGGGCAACAACCTATACAACGAAGTGAAGATCAAACAACCGGACGAAAACGCCAACGAACCGTTCAAAAACAAGTAGTTTTCTTTCAACTTGAAGCTATATCTGGAAGTTATGAATTTTGGGAAAAGTAGGTAATATAAGTTGTCAAAAGTCACTACTAGAGTGCCTAATATGCATAGTAATGAGGACAAGATTGTCAATACCCAACCTTGGGTGAGCGCTGAAAATAGATGCATGGACTGATGTGCCGATGAATACGGGATAAACTTGAAATTTATAGGGTAGTTCTTCCTAGTAGGTTTTGCAATGAGATCAATACAAAGATTAATTTTGCGTTACAAATTATGATTCCAGTTTTTTTCTGTGCCTTTGCTCTGGTGACGTTGCTTGGAATTCTGATTGTGTCCAATTTACCTGCTGGTGCTGTCGTCCGTCCGAGTTCTCCACTGCTCTGGCGAGGTAGGACCAGAAGAGTCTGTAAATTAGTCGAAACCAAGAGGTGTTCTTCAACTGAGTTTTTTCAATCAGAAGTATCTACAAAAACAGTTATAGTGGTTATGCGCCGCGTGTGACAAACTTAAATTATTTATTACTATTATCAATCATGTTTTGGACCATTAACGTCTGATTTATACACTGGCAATGTGTCCAATTTCGTTGACTTGAAAGGCATTTTCTTGTACGTTTTTTTACCTCTGAACTTTGTCTTTTTAAGGTGACTCAAGTCTATCTTATTGTAAGTGACAAACAACCACATACCAAATGCAAATATTATTACACACGTTGGTAATGAAATCATCACCATGTATTTCTCGTAATCTATTCCCTCCTCAAACTCAAAATTGTGCATATGTCTGTCTGCGTGTTTTTGCTCCAATTTTTTCAAATCTTGCAAATGTTCTTTACTAACTTTGGCACCTTTTGAGAACTCAACCACGATTGAGTTCTTAAGTAAATCAAAGTCTTCGTCTGAAACGTTATCTGGCTGTATTGACATTAAGACTTTCTTTTCAAACACAATGTTGGACTGCTCAAAATATTTTTCATCAATGTATAATGGATAATACCCTAATTCATTGTCAAGCCACTCTGTTTGAAAAAAGGAATCTTTCAATGACCCTCCTTTTTCTAAAGTTCTTGACCTTTTATTCAAGAAGACCCCTTCCTCTGCTGTATTATCACCTTCATCGATTTCGTCCCTCTTTTTTAATCCCTTTTCGTATAAACTTTCCTTGACATTAGTGAAATGAAGTCTTACCTTTTTAACATGGGGATCAAAGTATCTAGAGTACCAAGTTACAAAATAAGTCTTGTCCAAAATCAATCTCGAAGTATCCTTCGGTGTGCAAAATGGCTCAGGCGTTTTATCCCTCCCTATACCTTTCATTCTATATCTGTCTGGCGTGCATCTGATGATGGGATTTAAAAAATGGTCTTCCAAATCGTCTTCTTCAGCAAAGACAACTTCTTCGAAAACTTCGTCTTCTTCCATATTATGTGCATCCAATTGTTCTTTATTATATGTGATTGTTGTCGCATGTTGGAACCAAGTTGTATAATCAGGGTATCCTTTATCAATTCTACCATTTTTAAATTTAGGTTTAATCGTTTTGGGAGATCCGTCGTCTTTCAATGAAACCCATTCTTCTAATCCGTCTGTTGTTTTTGGTGGTTTGGCACTAAATGTGACACCTTGAATAACCGTGGGACGTATTATTTCTGTTTTCCCTTCTTTATTGGTTCTATACCAAGGCGGAGGAGCCAAGTTTGAGGAAGATTCGGTCAATTTCTTTTTGGCATCCTGTTGTTTTTTGTAATCCTTGTTTACTATCACTTCTCTCATTCTCTTTTGTATATTGACCGGTTCTGTGACTTCAGGAGCATCAACACTAATTGACGAGGTTGGTACAGCAGTTACATCTCCTGTCTGTTTGGGCAAAGTGAGACAATCTATTTTACTAACAAACAAGACAGATAGCAATATTGAAGAAATAAACTTCATGGTTAACTGTTGTGAGTGAAGAATGAATATATATTTTGATTTGAAATATTTTTTTTCGTACATTTTACTACCGATCCATGCCTATTTAGCTCAGTTAGAGATGTAGTATTACAAAATGTAAGTTACCAATTGAATAATAAACTCTATTGATGTCTATGGAGAAAGACATACGAAGATATCCAATTGGTATGAACTATGGGTTTGTTTTATGGCAAGAAAATTCCATCATTTATTACATTGATTTGAAATAGTATATAAATGAAACTATGCTGAGATTGCCAATGTGTCTACACTGATTTGTTTTGAGTTCAACATTGTATATTCATGAAAGGCATCTAATTACGGCTGATAAGGAAATGTAGTGAAAATTTTTTATTTCACGCGGTTGTTCCTGAATAATATTTGTACCAGAAAATCATCTCATTGTACAAATTGGGAACTTCTTCGCCGATGGGTTTTCTCAATTTGCAACTATCAATTGTAAATTGGTTTTTATGACTGTTCATCCATGACACTTCTTGCTCATAGTGTGAATTTAGGTAATTGGAGATAAATCTGTCTGGTAGGTCGCTGTAAGTCAAACAATGAAGATACGCGAGCAATAATACTTCGCTGGATGACACTTTTTCTCCTTCAAACAAGTGATTTTTGTTGTTTTTAATCTTCTTAATTTCTTGTAAATACAAGCCCAATAAATTCAAACATCTCATGGAATTCTTAGACTCTTGCAACACTTTCTTCTTGTTTTGTTTCTTCAATATTTGCTTCTCATGTAATGAACTTAAAGGTTTTGTCTCATCTTCATTGTCACTGATTTCATCGTTGAATGTTTCCGTTTGTGGCGAGTCTTCTTGGTTGCCCCCAAAACTCAAAAAGCCAACACTGGATGACGCTTTTGTCAACCCCAAAAGCTTGACTGACTTTTGTGCCCGGTTGTAAAGTTTCATTGACTGGTTATACATCATTGGGAAAGGGTAGAATGTAGTCAACAACTTCCTAGTGTATTTTTCGTAATTCTTTTTATTAATAAACAAGTTGTATTGATTTAGAACCTCAAACTTGTCCAGCATCATACTTATCAACCCATTATTCACCAACTCGTCTTCTTTATTGGAAGGTGTGTACTTGTTTGTAATGTATAGTAGGATATTGTGAAAACCATTATACTGTTCATCTGCATTTACTATTAATACTGGCAACTGGTGCAAGTTTGACAAATTAGGGTTATTTGAAAGCACAATCTCAAATGCAACATTGTTTTCACAGTAGACTCTGTTGAGAATCCAACTTACCGCCAAACATTGGGGCGAGATGATTGATATCTCTTCATTGGCGCCCCATACATGTAGTTGTGGACCCGTCATACTAGTTTAGTCGTGTAAATGAGGTGTAAAACTTTTTTTTTTCTGCATTACTAGCAAAATAAATTTCGAAATCAGAAACACAATCCAAACTTAGAGAATATTGTCAAGCTTGACTTTCATGCTGTTATAATACCAACTTTAGCATCAAAACATTTCACATCATTATTAAAATGTTTATTCAACAAAACAAACCCAAGCGATTGTTGCAGGATAAAATCGGAGAGTTGGAGGATGACTTGGAACTAGATCCAACAAATTACGTGAAATGGAACAAATTAATAGAGCAACTAATAATAAAAGACAATCAAGAACAGGTCAGAAATACTTTTGACAAGTATTTGAAAATATTCAAGTTTGATGTATGTTTTTAGTTCATATGGTTTATTTCTAACTTATTTTGTACAAGCTGTCGGTTTTTAACAGTTTGATATATCGGATTGGGTATTTATTTTTTTGGTGTTTATTGAAGGGGAATCAAACTTTTGTTTAATGTATATATGTCACTATAATTTATGATAAATTCAGATAATAACTCGAGAATACGAGTTATTATATTTCTTGAAACTTGTATAAAATATAGTAGAAATGAACCAAGATTATAGGAATTAATACTAACTGATATTTTAGGGGACTAATTGGTGCAAATATATCAAGTATGAGTTAAATAGGGGTGAAAAAGACAAGGTGGAAACATTGTTCCAAAAAAGTTTTGCAATCACTGACAGCGTCGAGTTGTGTCGGTTGTATGTGGATTATGTCCGTAGCGTGACTGATTTCGTCACTGGTGGAGATAAAGCTAGAGGCACCGTCATACAGGCTTTTGAATTTGCTATTAGCAAAATTGGAGTTGACATTAATAGTGATGGTCTATGGCTGGATTACATTGGATTTTTAAAATCTTGGACGCCAAAAGCTACTTGGGAACAGCAACAAAAAGTTGATTTGATAAGAAAAGTGTACAAAAAGCTCTTGGTCATACCTACAGAAAATATTGAAACTTTTTGGAGTCAATATACAAAATGGGAAAATGAGTTGAACACTGCAACTGCTCAAAAATTCATAAGCGAAAAGTCTTCAGAATTCATGTTGGCAAGATCTTGGATAACAGAATGGCAAAACTTGACAAACAAAAAGCTCAAAAGAAACATACAAGTTTTCAAAAATGATGATGAAAATTATAAAGAGCAGTTCAAATATTGGAACAATTGGATTGAGCTTGAAAAGAAAAATAATCTAGAGTTGAAGGACGATTTCAATTTAGAAAAAAGAATAAAACATGCTTACAAACAATCAACATATTCTTTGCCATTTGTTCCTCAAACTTATTTTGAATATATTAAGTATTTACTAAGCATCAACGAGGAAGGTAATTTAAATGACTGCATAACAATATTAAACGATGGTCTTGCCTTAAATCCTAAAAGTTTATTGCTCTCTTTTCAATTGACTGAATTGTATGAAAAAGATAACACTTTTGATAAAGCGAAGGTAGTATTTGAGAATTTGATCAAGGAATTGACAAATGACTATAAAGAAACTACAGTAAGATTGGATGAATTGAATGAGCGATTAAAACCAAAAGAAACTGAAAATGGAGAGGATGATAGCGAAGATGACAGTAAAACAAAGACTGAAATTAATAAACCAAAAGGACCTGGTCCAAATTTACCTCCTATTCCAACTTTGCAACAACTCACTTCTTCGACAGAGCAAAGTCTGAATGGGAACGGTCTCAACGGAAACCAAAATCAAGCAAAATTCAAGATCTCTTCATCTGACCAAAAATTGTTAAAAAATCTAGAATCTAAACAAAACAATTTGAAAGATTTGATAACACTAACATATGTCAAGTACATGGTTGCAAGCAAGAGAGCTGAAAGTATTAAAGAAGCTAGAAATATTTTTAAGCTTGCAAGAAAATTTGAAGCCATAGGTTATCAAATATATGTTGAAAGTGCGTTATTAGAACATTATTCAGATAATAAAAAGACTGCTTTGAAGATATTTGATTTAGGTAAAAAAGTGTTTTCAACCAATGGGAAATTTCTCATTGAATACTTAAATTATCTAATAATGACAAACGATGTAGATTCAATAAGGAATATTATACAAACATCAGACACAAATTTATCAAAAGAAATTTTTCAGCTTACAGAAGAGCTTTCTGTTGATAATTTAGATCCATTACTGAAATCCAAAAAAGAGAAGGAATTGAACTTGAAAAAGAAGTATCTTAAAAAGCTCTATAAAAATTATATATCTTTTGCATCGACTCATTTGTCATTAGATATTACAAACAGTTTTTCTAAGAAATGCGAGCAATTGTTTCCAGAAGATGACCCAATTGATTTGTTTACCGATAGATATAAATTGAATAATTTGAATTTGATCAAGAAGTTGGAATTGGGACAAGACGGTATAGACATTAACGATCTCGACGAGGAGTACATACCTATATTCAAGAAACGGAAATTAGTTGTAACCAGTGACGATGAAACAGATAAGACCGTGCAAAACATTCAAGAAACATCAAGCCGTATTGAACAACAAGTCATTGAAGAGCATTCTCAAGCACAATCACAAAATAATGTAGAGGAGGAAAACTTAGTTGGTCCATCTATAGTAGCATTGATGGGGGCATTGCCAAATGCGTCATATTTTGGATTACCCTCAGAAAGTGTTTTCAATAGTGAGAAATTGGTGACATTGTTTTCACATCTCCCAAACATTCTGTAAATAACACACACACTATATATTTTTTCAGTTTGGCTGCGAAAACAAAAATCTCTCGAAAATACACAAATGGATAACAATTACAAACTTGTAGCACAATGAGAATTCTATCTAGAGAGTTTCCAAGTTCTATTTTCAAATCAACCGCCCAATGGGTGAACACCTCTCACGTTAGCAATCAATCCACTGCTCCCACAATAACTACGTCTTACATATTAAAAAATTTGATATTATGGGTGATTTTCATCAACGTTATCAATTTCACAACCATTAATTTGAAAATGCGGTACAACAAATGCGACGTTGTACAAATCTTAAAGTCTAGCTCAAAACAAACGTTTGATAAAGCAAGTTTTAATTACCAATTTGAGACGATTTTACATGGAATTTACTTGAGAAATGAACAGTTTTATTTGGACCATATCAACGAGACGACAATTGTTGCAGCTCCTGTAATTAAGATCGGAGTTCTGGATATGAGAATAATGTTGAAGGAGCAATTTTATGGAAACCATGACGGCGCGTATCATTTTTCCACCATCGTAGACAGACAGATTAAAATACTGAAACTGAACATACTTCCAAGCACAAGTTTGATGAAGACTGATTTGTCAATTGTATTCAACAAACTATACGAAAAACAACAAAACTTTGATGTAACATTGGAGTTGAAAAAAATCATAACTATAGTTCCAGTTATTTTTATTAACAAGCTCATTTTACTACATTCTTCAGTGATTATCATAGCGTTGTACATTGTGTTGCACCATGTTCCAAAAAAATTAAACTGGCATTACGCCAATATAGCAGCGTTGTATATGTTGACTTTTGTGTCGATGTCAAACGTTTTAATCATCATGGTCAGTAGATTTGTTTTACGCATTTGTGACTTTAATTCAATTCTATTGCTTGTCGAATTAATTCTTTTATCAGGATTAGTATTCGTTTTCACAAAAACTCATCAGTCGTTTATGAAAACAGTGTTTGTCAACTCGAAGCTCGATTCGGATTCGGTGTATTGTGATAAAAATTTACCCAAGCTGATCCAACAACAAATTTATAATGAACGGGAGGAGGAAATTCTTGACCAAGTCTCGTCACATAAATCAATGGAGTCGTTGAAATTGGTTTTGCCCGTACCAGTCTCTGAGCCCAGCCCCTTTGAAGGATCCGAAATCAAATCACCTACCCCATTAACAAAGCAACCATACACTCCGTTTCAATCGATTTCAAGACATGTGCAACCAAATAAAAAAAAGTCAGCCGCTGCAAAACCGCCCTCGTTGAAGCCACCCACAATATTGAAAACAACGTCGTTTATCAATGACGGCAACCAAAACGTTTTGATTGATCGGAGATGTGTCACGGCACCCCTTGAAAACAATGCCTCACCAAGTTCTGTTTATTCATGATTAATATATACAAGATGAACAAAAAAACTATATTTCGTGGGACGGCATAATTATATCTGTGTGTTCTTCGATGCCTGGTCTGAATGGCCATTTCTCTACCGCTTTCGCAAACTGTACTATATCATCGGCAGTAAATTCTGCCCTAGTCTTTCTGCAAAGCTCTTCAGGTAACAACTTAAACAAGTACTCGGCACCGGGTCCGATTTTCATCATACTCTCACCTAACGTGGATCCAGATATGTACAATAAAGATAAGATGTTGTTATCAATGGCACTAATGTCGTCAGTGGTGTATTTTCCTGGTAATAGCTCCACCAATGAAAAAGAGCTGTTTTTCAAACATGAGCCACCAGGTATCAACACTGGTTGGTCTCGCACAATCACTTCTGGATCAAAACGGTCTGCCAAGTACGTTGTTGATTTCGGAGATGGGTCTGAATCGTCACCTAAAGCAATCAATTTAGACTCGGTGTACAACTCTCGCTTCAAGGACGTTCTGTTTCTTCGGATAAAATCAACCTCGCTCAAGAATTTCCCTGCTGTTTTTGAAGGCATAAACATCAAAACTCGCACTTTGCCGTACTTGAACAACCAGTTCCTGAACCCAAAACACCCGATCCATTGAGCCACGATTGGTTCATCTTGGATCCCCGTCCAGTTGGCTAACACTAGAAGCTCGTCGTTCTCACGGTCATAACCTTGTTTAGAAAAATTGTATTCTTGCTCAATTTGGCGGTACGAGTACCATTCGTACGGAGCATATTTGAATGGATCTAGTAGTTTGAAGTTTTCTTGGTTGTCGTCAAGTGACAGTAGTAACTTTTTCCACAATTTTTGGTTCAATTCTTTCGGCTCCAACAATAAATGACGTTTCGGTTTAAGTTCGTAATTGACCATGGTTGACCATATTCCACGTGCGGGGTTTGTATCTATAATTGTCAAATTATTTGAGTTATACTTCAGTTTCAAATCTAAACGATCGAGGATTTTTTGAATGTAGATTGGATCCGAGATGTGGGACCTGTCGCGAGCCAACGACTGTTTCTCATAGAACTCATACGGCACTCTTGGATTGACGGACCGCAACAGTAATATGTTTTCTCTAGTTGCTACTTTCAATGCCTCCTTTGCTGCCTCACTCAACTTCTTTTGCATCTAAACTGATGAAACACTTCTTTTTTTTTCCTCCCAGATCAATACACAAAATGTCTATAAACGGAGTTGTACTCAAACCCAATCACTCGCAAATCTTGGTACTGAACAGTGGAGAGATACCATTCGAAACTAGCATAGATGGATTGGAGGTACTAAAATATCATTCGAGGTCTTCAAGACAAACTTTGAATATTCGCTCTCAGGACTCAAAATTGCCTTTGAATGTAACGGCGCTGGACGGTTTCATATATTTAACCACCAAGCGACTAGTATTCATCACTGCCACACAGGGAGACCTCGAGTCATTCAGTATAGACTTGAATTTGGCTCCTGTATTACAATTGTCGCACAAAATACAAGTACCATGGATAGGCCAAAATTACTGGGAGTTCATATTTTACTCAGCACCAGAACCTAGTATTGCCAGTGACGGGTTTCCAAAAAAGAATTATTTCAAAGGAGAGATAAAATTCAAAGACGGAGGATTGTTTGAGTTTATCGAAACTTTGAATAGGATTTTGAACGACGTGGTCAATAACAAAGATATAGACGATGCTTTACCTCTGTATAGTGAGACATAGATACAATATACTACATGTATTAATACCTAGACTTTCTAAAACTCAATCTGGTGTAAAACAAATCTATAAATAATCATTCAAAATTAGCTGGTGTGGAGTCTTCGGTGCCACCCGATGCCAAATACGGTATAATTGGACTCTCGACTTTTTCACCCTTGTCAATCTTCTCTAGCTTAGCCTCAATGGGTTGTTTGATCGAAGTGGATGGTTGCAATGGTTTCAATCCAAACATGTCATCGAAATCTCTGAAATCTAGTATGGTTTCAATCTGCTCTTGTGGCATGGTGACCAGCATCAAATCTCTGAACTTATCAACGGCGAGTCTTTCCAAGAATGAAGCGTCCTGGTAAACAATACTGCCTTCTTCGTTGTAAATCTTAGCATTGCTGAACATTATATGGATGTCCTCCAAGAAATTTCTAATGTCAGAGTACACCCTTGACGACGTTCTTTTCTTGATGATATCCAACGCTATTGGATACTTGATCAACACGTAATAATCCGGATACAATTTCTTAGATGGTTTGACCAAAAACAAATCACTCAATCTTCTTCCATGCTCATTTGTGTAGTTGATTATCAATCCCAATATGCTTTCGATATTATTTTGTAAAATTGCTCTTTCATCTGGAGTTAATGGATCTATTGCAGCTGCCGATCTATTCAAAAGCGACGCTTTTCCTCTACCTCTACCTCTGGAACCTCTACCTCTACTTTTGCTAGAACCTCTGCCGGAATTCAAACTTGAGTTTTTCCCATTGTCAATACCTGGAGTAGCTGATTTTCGTCTTTTTGTACCCGTCAAAAATTCGTCTAAATCATCTCCGGCTCGCTTATTTGAGAAATCATAAAACTCTCCTTCTTCGTCTTCATTGATTTTAGATTTCTTGGCTCTTGATCTACCTTTTTTCCTAGGTTTTGAATCCATATCCACATCATCGGTGTTATCATCGTCTGATACAACTCCATCTATTTGTTTAAGCCATTGTTCTTCAGTGAGATTATCATCATAAGTAGTGGTTTTTCTTTCTCTATTACCTCTACCATAATCTTCCATCACAATTTCATCTTTTTTCAACAACTCTTCCGGATCTCTTCTATAAACTTCTGGTAATTCTTGTTCAGTGTATAATCTAGCTGGGTACAGTGCATCCTTGGTAGCAACATATCTTTCTTCGTCCAATTTTTTAAAAGTTTCCAATTCACCTTCATTTCTAGCAATGATCTGATTCAACTCGTCATCATCCAAATCTTCTTCCTCTTCTTCATTACCCTTTTGTCTTCTATCGTCTTCCTTTTCAATCAAAGCACGTAACATTGCTTCTTGTTCTTCAGCAGTGGACTTGTTATCAAACTTACCTGCTTGAATAACTTTCCCGTCAATTTCCAATTTCGCATGTGCTCTGTCCAAGATCATTTCCTCGACGGAATTTTCAGTAATCAATCTTAAAATCCTCACTTCGTTTTTTTGTCCAATACGATGTGCTCTATCTTGAGCTTGCAAATCTTGATGAGGATTCCAATCCGTATCAAAAATAATCACAGTGTCTGCCGTTTGTAAATTCAATCCCAACCCACCTGCTCTCGTAGATAAAAGAAAACAAAAGTAATCGGAATCGGGAGCATTAAACAATTTGAGCAATTCCGTTCTATCGTCAGCTTTCGTACCACCGTCTAACCTCATATACTTCATGTTTCTTAGTCTCAAGAAATCTTCCATAATGTCCATAACTTGAGTCATTTGGAAAAAAATCAAAACCTTGTGACCCGTTTGTTTAAACTTGGGTAAAACTTTATCCAACAATTCAAATTTACCAGCAACTCTCCAAATTTGATCATTATTCTCAGACGTTGGATTTATCAAATTTTCAACTTCTTCATAAACAAACGGATGGTTACAAATTTTTTTCAATTGCATGATTTGATTATTAGCATTTTTGATGGTAACAGCAACTGACGGATCGTTTGGATCTCCTGCAAACAAAAGATTGTATCTCAACATTTGCTGATAAAGTTTGGATTGTAATGAAGACATCTTACACTTGACTACCTTTTCAACTTTATTTGGCAAGTCTTTTTCAACATCCTTCTTCAATCTTCTCAACAAAAACGGTCTCAACACTTTATGCAATCTTCTAATAACCAACAATGTTTCTTCTTCACTCAATTCTATCTTATCTTGACCACCAGTATTAGCAAATGGAGTATTGAACCATTCATCAAAAGATTTGACAGAATTGAAAATCTTTGGTAAAACGAAATTCAATAATGCCCACAATTCAGGTAAGTTATTTTGCAAAGGTGTACCGGTTAAAATTAATCTATAATCACTGTGGTAATTGGTAGTCAAAGTTTCTGATAATTTCGAATTTGAATTTTTCATTCTATGACCTTCATCAATAATCATATGAACCCATTTAACTCTTCCTAGCAATGCTTTATCTTTTATGACATATTCAAATGTAGTCAATACAACTTGAAAATTTCCTGTTCTTATATCGTGCTGCATCACTTTACGCTGGTTGGGAGTACCTTTGTAGGTAATTTTCTTGACTGACGGTGCCCATTTTTCGAATTCCAAATTCCAATTGGTAATAGTTGACAATGGTACAATAACCAAAAAAGGTCCTGAAATTCGTTTAGCCTCAATCAAATAAGTGACCAATGAGATCGTTTGAATGGTTTTACCAAGACCCATTTCATCTGCCAATATACCATTCAAATGATTGTTGAACAACGAAACCATCCACTGCAAACCTTTAAGTTGGTATTCCTTCAAAGTACCGCCAACTAGAATCGACGGTTGTTTTGTGACCTCCTCTTTGATTTTATGTGCAACATTATAATAATCTATCTTTTCTCTTTTCTCATCATCAATTACATCTTCAGCTGCTACAGTAGTTTCTGCTATACGTCCGGTATTTACAAGGTTTTCATGAGCTTCTTTTTGTTGGGTTTGAACAGCTTGTGCTAAAGAATCTAAAAATTGATTGGTTTGTTTTAACAAATGCGTGATTCTTGTGTCTTTGGTATGATCCAACAATTTCAAATATGCTTCTTCATCATTCAGTTTCAATGCTTGTAAACGTTGTTTTGCCATCTTTTCAAGTTTTTTCTGCTCTTCTTTCGCCGTTTGACCGTGGAAATTATTGATTTTCATCATGAATTTAGAAACCCGTTCTGATCTCCTAGATGCTCTATAGATGGTTCTACTAGAAAATTTTATGATTTCATCAATTGTCCTGCTATGCTTTTTGTTCTGTTCCTTCATCAATGATTCAAGTTGATGTCTGTATAATTCCGTAGTCATCTGAGCATTTTCCAACGACAATGAATTAAATCTTGCCAAAAAATTTGGATGCGAATTCGATAAAAGAGACTTTCCAAACCACAATTGTGTAGATATTTTTCCTCGTATTTCTTTTTGATAAGGCAACAATTCCAATTCTAGTAACTTGTTATTCAAATGTTGTTTTGTAGACAAACTTTCCTTGTCATTCTTATCCTCTAATAATTGCAACTGATTCCTCAATATGTTTTTCAGTTGCTCCAACTTTACTGCCAAATAAGCTTCTCTATTAGCATGTAAATCCTCCAAATTCAATCCTTCTGGCATAATTGATGGTATTTGTAAACGACCTTGAGGAGTGTAAAACGCACCTAAAGTCAACTCCTTGACTTCCGATCCGACCAAATCTGTCAATTCAAAAGTATCCACTTGAATATTAGGTTTGCTAATGGGTATGACAATTTTGTTACTTTTCGATTTCTCACTGACAATCTTATTCAAATTCACAGGAGGACTAGGACTAGCTACCGTATGTTGCGTTCCTTGAGTTGCAGATGCTGCAGCTGCAGTTTGTTGATACGGAGAATGTTGTGTTGCAGGTGTTGTCTGATGGGAGTTTGGTTGAGAATTTGATGGATGTACATGATTTTGTTGTTGTGGTTGTAGAGGAACTTGAAGCTGAGACTGTGATTGTGTTGGTATCGGCTGTTGTTGTTGCTCTAGTTGCTCTAGTTGCTGCAGTTGTGGTAGTTGCTCTGTTGGTTGCAGTTGTTGTGGTAGTTGCTCTTTTGGTTGCAGTTGTTGTGGTACTTGTGGTGATTGTCTTTGTAATTGTGACAAAGGTGGTTGTTGCTGCTGTAACGCTGGTGACAGCTGGTATGTTTGTCCCGGCAAATTTGACAATGATTGTTCAGAAGAAATTGCGTCTGGATGTTTCTGGTCAAACAATGTATTCTGCTGCACAGTTTCTTCTTGTGGATACGAATCCTGAGCTTGTTGTTTTATTTGCTCCTGTTTCAGTTCTCTTTCCATCATAAGTCTTTGTTCTTCTTCCCTCAACTGTTTTTTCGTCAACTTTTTTGGTTGATTCTTGGGCTTGGGTCCTCGTTTACCTTTCTTCTTCTCGAATTCTGGTGTATTCGTTACTGGTGTTGTGTTATTGAATTGTGAAGTTGGCAATGGCACATTTGATTGAGTTTGTGGTAGTCCTGGTTGTTGAACTTGCGGGGTTTGTGAAGGCATCTGTTGATGCATGTTTGTATTTGCAAAATTTTCTTGCTGAGGTTCATTCATAGCAGTCATATAAGTGTCCAGCGGATAAGATGACTGAGGATTTGTAACGAAAGAAAGAAGGTTTGGTGGAATTTGATTTGACCCTTGATTTGGAGTTTTAAGTAGAAATTTGAATGCTTGCAACTGAGATTTTAATAGCTGAAATTGCTGGTTGGTGAAGGGTGACTCGTTCATTACAGGATTATTTATTCTTTTGTTCATGTTGGTAGCTGCAAAATTATTATTGTTGTTGTCAATCATTGTATTTTGAATAGGTGGTGATTGGGCTAAAAACTGCTGCTGCTGCTGCTGCTGCTGCTGCTGCTGTGCCATATTAATGTGATTGTTGAATGATGATTGTTGTGGCTGTTGGGGCATTCTCATACCGTCACCAATCGTCTGACTTTTTTCGCCAGTCATTAAATTAGCATTCTGCGACGCTGGCGTACCACTATTTGACAAATTTAAATTGGCAGCTACAGCTGGCGAATGGATTGAATTTGGAAATTGCTGTTGCTGCTGCGAGAAATTCAAGTTCGGATTATTAGCGTTGTTGTTCTCACCATTAAAATTGTTGTTGTATTGTTGCGGAGTTGGAGGCTGGATATTTCGCACCTGAGGTGTTCTGTTATGTGTATATTCGGCCTGTTGTTGCACAAAATTCGAACCGACGTTACTTCTACTTGGTTGTTGTTGTTCTTGCTGGAGATGTTGCTGAAGTTGATGCTGATGCTGTGGTGGTTGTTGTTGTTGCTGCAGTTGTTGTTGTTGTTGTTGCTGATGTTGGGCTGTTTGTTGCTGTTGCTGAGCTGCCTGTTGTAGTTGTCTCTGTTGCATTTTTATAAAATTTATTGTTTTATTCAATTGTGCAAATTCCGGTACATTGACAACTTGTTCACCATACTGTTCTCTTAGCTGATGCCAACGTTGGATAATTCTTTGCACTTCATCTTTAGTTGGAATCCTATTCATAGTCTTTAATAAAGCAAGACAAGTGAAATTTAACTTAAATTCAATGAAAAAAAAAACGAATAAGCCTGACCTAATCACTAATATGTGTCGGCTCAAAATTAGTACAGCTTCAATTGTACTACTTAAATAACAATCACTATAAACTTTTCAATTGATGTGTTGAAGTTTATGGCTTTTTGAAGTGATAGTTAATGATATTTTCAGTATACTTTACTTGACCATTTATTTTTTTGTTGGTGTTTCGTTAAAATTACTGTAGTGAGAGTAGTGTATATTCGTCAATTTGGTATAACATACTCATAGTCAAAACTGTTCGTAGAACATATAAAAAGTATCAACGATCTGAGTCCAGTAGCTAGCATCGTTACTATCTTTAGCATGAAATTTAAAACTTTTTGGTGTTTAAAGTAAATAGATCTAATCATATTTTTTTTTGGCAATTGTCAAAGCTAAAAAATTCACTACCACATTTACCTGCATTAATTACTTGCATTAAATTGTATCAACATTTATGGACGCCACAACTCACCTTTACCTCTTGGTGCAAAATTAATGGCTGCAAACTTTTCTTTTTTGATTGATTGTTTACGATTTTCATCTTTGGCTTCGTGAACAACTCCCTCAACAGCTAATACAGCTGACTTTTTGGTTTCTTTTCCTTTCTTGTCCCTGTTTCTTTTACTGGATTTGTTACCGCTTTTGTGTGTATTATTCTGGTAGCTATTTTTGTACGAATATAAAGTTGTATCAATCGTGTTTTGCAAAATATTATCTCTAGGATTAAATTCCTCTTCTGCATTGTAGGGATTGTACAATCTAAATGAATTGACATCATAATTTTGAAAAATCAATAATTCTGCTTCATTGACATTTAAACAATCAATTCCATAAGCTTTTGCCCAAATTTTGGTTATTGGATTTTCAGTTATCAACTTCCATTGCTCCATTTCTCCTCTGTGTTTGTCAGATGTTTTCTCAATAAATCGTTTAAATATACATGTTTTGATCAAATATTTCAATCTGGCAGGCATTTCGGCTAAATGATCCTCAGTGGCTAGCAAATTTTTATATACTAACGAGTTTTCGGTAGGAATTTGATGATCTGATATTTTGTGAACATTGAAATCATCAAAATTGGAGTTCATATCATTCACATTTTCGTTAGGTTGTAATTCATTAATATTTACAGGATTTTGACCTATTAAATGTGAATCAAATTTCGTTTTGTAGTTTGGAAAATCTTTTACTTTTGGGGAATAGATTTTGTATTTCAAACAGTTATTCCATGTTGGAATATTGTCATTGGGAAACTCAATTTCAACGTCATGAGTCATGATTGTTTTATCATTTTTGTCAATCACTCGATCTCTTTTGTCTTCGGAATTTTCAAAGTAGGAATCGATAAATTTGATTGCTTCCCTTGCATTAGTTGCACTGATTGAAGTACCTTTTTTCACAAATTCAAACTCGTGCAAAGTATACGAAGGAATGTAAATATGTAACTGAACTAATTCATTATTCCTTGTAGCATTGGATTCTATGTATTCTTTGTTGAACCATCTTTTAACGTTTCCTATACCCCTGACGAAAGCGGTATGATCTAAAATCAACCTAACCGAACGTATTGTCGTATTATTAGTACTGGGCGACAAATCCGTCTGGTTGTTCAATCCACCAATCAATTCATCATTTGAATAACTGTCATCTCTAAAGAAACTAGAGCTCTTTGACATATCTTTCAAGACACAAATCTAATCAGGTATCTGCACTTGTGTATTTCACAGTGATCTCTTGAATTTTGTTTTAATACCAACATTGATTTTCTGCGCACTTCATCTACCAGTTTTGATTATGTAATCTTAGTTAAGTTGAGTCAGGTCAAAAGACATCAACTTGCATTTAAACATAGAGAAGTAAACAGAAGAAGCTAGTTAAAGTAATTGAATAGTTCATTCGTGTATATTAATAAATTGTATTACTTTTTCTAAAATTGTTAGTATAAAAGATCCATTAATCAACAGCTAAAATTTGATAACATTTATGCAGGTTACTTTTAAATCAGATTAGTTTAGTCAAGGGTATAATCAATGAACTGTATTTCAATTCTAATATTAGAGATGCCAGAAAAAACATACTTAATAAAACAAATGTTCATCCTATTCAAGTAAGCTGACATAAATATGATCAAATTGGCCATCTCTATATAATAAACTGTTTCAAAACATACTTGTCGTAATTCATTGATGATTTGTGGTTGAAAGAAAAGTGTGCTAAAAATGATGTAAAATTGGCTAGAAAATTTTTCTATCAACCAAATTATTTTGTGTTGCACACGTAAAATATGGCTGCAAAATACTCAAATCTTTACATCAAAGTTTGAAACAATGTCCATACAGACCAACCATTTGATTTAACTAACTCAGTACAAAGCTCTGAGTTTTTGAATAAAAAAGAACTAGCCTTTCATTTGTTTTTAAAATTTTTGCAAGAAACCAGAAGATTGATTGTAACTTAACACATTGGAACGTTTGTGTGTTTTTTTTTACGTCTCTAATAAGGATAGAAGCTATATAAACTACTTAGTTTCTATAGAAGAGCCGGGACTATTTGTTCTGTCTCTCCGTAATTCTTAATTTTTGTTCATGGTGGTTGAATTGATTAAAAACTTTAAAGCGTACAATTAATCCCCATTAACTGCTGCAGTTTCTTACAAATCAGATCAACGGGCAACGGTCGATCGTTTCAAGATAATACTTGAAATGAGCAAAATTCTACATAAGTGAATAAAATTTGATTCTCTTTCCAGATGCGTTTCTATTGTTTGGTGTTTGTTCGCAATACAGAGTGTTCCATTTGAATGCTTCAATATAATAAAGTATCTGAGTTTTTTTACGGTACGTAATAGGTCAGAACTCTTACGCCAAAAAGCTGCGTCAAGTTTTATCGCCTATGTATGTCTTACTTTGATTTTGCTACTATGCAACTGTTCATGTTCTTAATTGAGAAGCTTACGGTCTAAAAGTATTTTTTTGAAAAATTTACCAGAAAACTTGAATAGACGTAAAAATCTTTAACTAAAAATTACTTAACAGGTTTAGTTTTATGTATGTCGAGGCTTGGAACAATCTTCTTTTTTAACGTACTCACTAAGGTTAAAAGATATGTAAGCTACTTAGTTTATAAAGGAAAACTTAGACCATTGTTATTAGTTCATTGTTGGTAGATTTTGATTTGTTCTTTCTGTTTTGGTAAAATGTTGGGTGCTTCGTTACCCGTAGTCTGTACAATCAAAAGACATAAACATTTTTATTTTGATAGCTTTAATTTTGGATTGAACTTGGTTGTGGATTGTTAGCTTACTTTAAAAAAATTACTCCAATCAACCGACGACTACTCTACAGAGATTTTGCATATGATTTGAAGAGGTAATGTTAATTCAATATTTGCAACAATGAATCCGGAGTCTTTCTAGACATGGGCGGGGTGAAAATGAATTTGAAGTTGTGTTTCTACAGAAAGATACGACGGAGAGGCATGAAAATATGTGGAATGAATGCATTGAAAAATTTGTGGAACATGCCAAATTAGGAAATTTGTAAACAACAAAAAATTTAGGATTTGAAATACGAAAACCATACAAGAAAATATGAATTACTGATTGTAATTAATCAATTTCATCTTAGTACTAGAGTGTTTCAACTACCAGACAAGTGTTTTATTTTAGGTCGTTGTAGAATCAAGAAATTGTTGGGATAAATATAAATGTTAATGCCCTCAGCAGCACCTGAAACGATGCACAAATCATCTGATAACTCATCCATTCCTAGAACACCTCCACAACAAAGGATTGGTTTGGACATGAAATCTGATATATATCAAAGAAAAACCAGATCTTCCTCACCTGCCAAAAACAAAAGACATTCATTACCACCTAATGCATTCAACTACAATCTACAAAATTATACAAAGTCAGCATCATCTATAGATACTGAGGATGACCTCAAATCAATTTTTTCAGGATCGACTGCTTTAACTCCTGAAAAGCTAAAACAACTTTCCAAAAACCCTGTCACTAAAAAGTTGCATTTGGTTGCAACAAATAACTATGCACTACCAATACCGTTCACTTTATCATTGCCTCCCAAATTGAGCAATCCCAATTCTCCTAATCTATCAAACTGCTCAAGTGCGAATACTAGTAGACAAGAGTCGCCAGAAAGACCCACCCAAAAGGCAAATCACCGATCACCAAAACAAAAACGAGGGAAGCTAGTCTATACTCCTCAGGGTTACACAAAAATTGAGAGTTCATCTTCCGAGGATGAAGAGGTTTCAGCTTACGACAAAGAGATGGCTAACGGAATCAATCATAAAAATGATGTCAAGAAATCTTTACCACCACCTGTCTCAACCAATAAGACTAAATATCTGAAATTAGCCTTTGCAAAAAGTCCAAAACAAGCTGACGAATTGAGTATCATAGAAGAAGTTTCAATAAACGGTTCAAGACAATCGAGTGCAGCCAGTGTGAATCCCCGAGAAAAGTTAAATTTGTCAAAAAACAGTATACCAAAAGCTGCTCAAAACATTAATAAAGACATCAACAAAAAGAGCATAGCTGCTCTCAATAAAGAATTACCGCCACCTCCCCTAGAATTAAATCAAAACACAGAAATAAAGAAGACTATAATTGAACCAGTAACCAAAAAATCTGGCAAAAGAGTGATTACGAAAAAGCCGCCACCATCGATCTACCCAAACAATTTAAATTCCACAGTTAATCGAAGAAACACAACTAGCTATGACAATATACCGACAATTCCAAAATCTGCTCGGAAAAACGACTTGCAGTTGCTAGCGTTCTCTAACGCTCCTTCCAATAATTTTAACAATGTTTTGAAGATACACAAACGAAGTTTCAGCGACGAGTCACATGTCAGTTCGGTGAGCGATTTCAGCTCAGTTGGCGATTTCATTAACTTGGCTAGATTACAAGCCACTTCTCCTACAAATAAAGATGTAAGTAAACAGGTTGTGATACCCCTGGTCAACCAAAATGTTAAATCCAACGCAATAAGCGAAGATTTCAACAATAGAATTACTTCAAATAGTAGTTCATCATCGGCAGAAAGTGGCGCTAGCTGGGATTCTTTACAAAAATCAATAGATATTACAAGCACCAAAGATATTGCTGATGAAATACCTTGTAGTGATGATTACAATAATTGGGAAGACACAGAATTATCAAGTGACGAAACAACCAAGCCGCTCAAAATTAGTAGAGAATCTTCTAAAGATGCAAATAAAAAAGAATCTGATTTATACACCAGCAGGAACAATGGGCTAGGTAAATCTTTTAGTTTCCCGAATAACAATTTAAACGTTACCAACAATAAAGAATTGCAAGAGGAGAAAACAAACGAACATCGATTGTCACCGCGCAAATCGTACTTGGACTTTGGAGAGCAAATTGTAATACCGAATTTGAACGATGTCAATCTGATTGGAGGATACTCTTCGAAAACGCCGTCATCATACAATGGAACCACATTTTCGGATATGAGATCTGAGACTTCATCCGTATCTGAGACCAGAGACATGCACGACGAGAAACACGACATTGGATTGCCAGGCAAAGAAGCGTTGAATCACTTGAAGCAGTCGTTTAAGTCTTATGCTGATTGTCATGACTCCGATGCAGAGTTTGATCATTTCATTACGTCCAAGTTCCATAACCTTGATAAATCAGTTGTGAAAGTTGATGCCCAAAAAAGAGCGCCAAGTAGACACGCAAGGCATAAATCAATGTACAATATAAATTTTGACGTAGACAGTATGAAGGTATCAGTACCAAGTCATCAAAGAACTAAATCAACAGACGAACTAAAAATGCATTCGATAAACAATCACAAGTCGAAACAAATTGGAGCTGTAAGTAAAGACAATTCAGATATCATGAAGATTAACGTTGCAGAACCTCCAGAGCTCATTAATTATAAAGTGGACTTTAAAGAAACCAATTTAACTGATGATCAAACTTTTGGTCGCTCAAAAGCACAATCGGATGAATTGAAAATCCCCAAAATTCTGCATCAGAGAAAGGACTCCGATTCTGAAAGTGTCTCGATCGATTTGACCAAAGAAGATTATACTGTTTGCACGATTAGCCGGAAAGATTCCACCATATCTTACAAATCCGTCACTGAAAAAATCCAGGGCAAAGAAGTGGAGGTTGTTTTGCTTGAAGAAAATGAACAAGATCAAGCGGAAGAAGACGAAGATGATGAATTGTTGAGCATTTATTCTACTTACCGGAAAAACAATGCATGGTTGGGTAGGTCACACACCGTGGGAAGCGACAGATCAGCCAAATCTAAGACATCTAACAGAAATCTCGATATGAGACGAAGAAGCAAACACGAAGAAGCCAACATCAAGCAAATGAGCTCGTTGACAACTGCAGGCAGAGTTGTACACGAGTTGAGTCTAAAAAGGTCGAATGGATCGATCTCATCTAATACAAATTATAGTTCAAACAGAATTCAGGCCCCGGTGGCAAAAAACCAAATCAGAAGACAGACCATGCCACCTTTAGAAAGTCATTATTTTGACTATGCGTCACATGAAAACTACGACTTTAACACCTTCATGCAGGGACGAAAATCTAACCAAGCTAATACGTAGTATTGTTGTGTATTAATAATTAATAAATGCCATTATGCAAAATCTACTATAAACCTGTTATAGAGATAAAATGATCTTGAATCAGAAATTTCTGTGAGGGTACATGCTATAGCTGTCAGATTGTGCCATAATCTCTTTTTACAGCCTTCTTCTCGTCGTTGTATCTGGTTTTGAAACACTCGTATTCTTGAATTTTATCGTACAACTCGTCATTAATATTATCGTCTATGGACTCATGGAACGATTTCAAGAATCTCTGTTTTACCGCATTTTTCGATTGTGCATTTGTTTCCTTACGCATGATGTCGTTAATATAAATAGGATCTCTATGAATAAATAATCTGTTTGGATTTTCTTCTGTTTCTCTTCTTCCCCTGTGTCGCAAATTATGACCAACGGTCAATCCGTTTATCATGGGGCTACTCAATTCAAATAGCTCAAGGTTATTGCTATAACTATCAGAATTATATTCACGCTCAGGACTCATACTAGAACCCACTGAAGGCAGTTTACTTTCGAGGTAATTTTCTAATATGTCTTCTTCAAAACTCGTTTTAGACGGACTATCGTTGTCTATGAAAACAAATTCCTTGAATGGCCCAGGCATAGACAAGTGGTATGATGAATTAAATGGTTTGACTGCGTTTTGTTTATTCAGTAGCAGTTCTTTGATATATATGAATTGTGAGTTAGACCTTTTCAATTCATCATCTATTTTTTCAAAGCCAGCCATATCTTGGGACTCATACTCAAAATTACCGTCGTCAAGAACGTTGTTATAATTTACGTCATCTTCTTCAAATTCATCGTATTCGTGGTCATCGTAGTCTTCAAATCCTCCATTGTTTTCGTAATCATAATCAGAATAATCGTCCTCTTCATAATTTAAATCATTTTTGCTAAAAGTGTTCAGTTGAAATTGATTTTTATTAGTAGCTTTCGTCTTATAATATTTTACTGACACGTTTCTGCCTGCTTTCAGATCTCGTACAAAAGAAAATTGAGATGAAGATTCAGATTCAGCATCAGTGTCTACATCTTCTTTGTCCAGTATTGAATTGGTATTTGGAGAAACATGGTCCTTTTGTATTGGGAAAGATAATGTCTGTGAAGTGAATTGTTTTAAATATTTGCCGTCCTTTTCGGCCAATAAATGAGGTGATGGTAATTTTTGGGTCAAAGATATTGGAGGACCCAACGTCGGCTGAATCATTGCGTCTTTTTCTAAACCGCTTGCTTGTCGTTTTTGTTGATTTGATTCTTGCTGCTGTTGCTGTCGCTGCTCCTGTAATTGGGCTTCTGAAGTTTTAAATTTATCGTCGATTTTAGCATTCTTTCGTAGATCGTTAGGAAATGCGTTTATAGCAAAAGGTAAAATATTCAATGCAGGAGAAGATGCTGACGATTTGACGTTGGGTCTAATATATTCTGAATTCTGGAATGACATATTTTGCAGTTTTTGAGGAATGTCTGTCGCCGGCGACACATAACTTTTGCTTCTTCGATGCTTCAAGAATTTGTGATTTTTCAACTCTCTGGGCGATAGTTCATTAATCACATTATGCAACTGTTCACTCGAATTAGGTGTAGTGGTATATGATGATTTTGATTGTGTCGAAGAAAATAGATTTCTGATGGGAGTTAGCAATTTCTTCGGAGAACTCAAAGCTGAATTGCTAGTAGCATTACTTGTTGGGGTATTTTGCACAATCTGTTGGCTATTTGGTGAGTTTATAGAATTACTAATGTCGTTTCCATTGTTAAAACTCAAATCTATTTGATTAAGGTTCGATTCAGTAAATGAGTTGGTGGTTGTGCTTGAGTCGGACTTTCTATGTGATTTTATGAATGACCGCATAGACTTGAATAAGTTGAATCGAAGGAATGTCTACCAAGGTAGCCTGTAGTTATTTCTGAAAGTTATATTTAGAGAGAAAAAAAAAAAAAAAGGGCTGGTATTTACTGTGTTTTCATTATTACATCATAATTTACGTAAATCTATATTCATGATGATCTTCTGGTTTTAACTGATTCAGACAACATAGTCAATACTTCGACGGTTGATTCCCAACCTATACATGCATCTGTTATAGAAACTCCGTATTTTAAAGCATTCTTTCCCCCTTGTTCTTGTGGAGGCACGTCTTGTCTGCCATCATCAATGTTACTTTCTATCATTAAACCACAAATAGACTTGTTACCTTTCGCAATTTGGTCGGCAACAACTTTAGCCACTTTAGGTTGGTTTAAATGATTCTTTTGTGAATTACCATGAGAACAGTCGACCATAATTCTTGGTCCAAATTCATCATCATTTATAGCTTTTGACTTTATCAATTGTTCTTGTGTTTCATTTACAGATTCTTCATCGAAATTTGTTCCCTTCTTACCTCCTCTCAATATAACGAAACAATCTTTGTTACCATCAGTTCCAACAATAGCTACAACACCAGGTTTTGTAACTGAAAGGAAATGATGAGGATGTGAAGCAGCTCTCATAGCATCGATTGCAACCCCTAAAGTACCATCGGTACCGTTTTTGAACCCAACTGGGAATGATAAACCGGAGGCTAATTCTCTGTGTAATTGAGATTCAGTTGTTCTAGCTCCAATAGCACCAACAGAAAATAAATCAGATAAAAATTGGGGAGAAATTGTATCCAACATTTCACCAGCAATTGGTAATTTTGAAGTCAAATCGACAAACAATTTTCTTGCAATTCTTAAACCTTTATTTATATGGAAAGAACCATCGATATCTGGATCATTAATCAAACCTTTCCAACCAACGGTAGTTCTTGGTTTTTCCAAGTAAGCTCTCATGACAATCAATAATTCGCCTTTTAATTTCTCACTTAATTCGTATAATCTGTTACAATAGTCTAAAGCTGCTGCAGGATCGTGGATAGAACAAGGACCAATAACAATAATCAATCTGTCGTCTTTTCCATTCAAAATATCACAAGCTTGGTTTCTACCATCAACAATAGTTTTTTGGGACTCTGGTGTTAATGGATATTCGTGTTGTAATAAATCAGGTGGAGTCAATGGATCATATCCTCTTACTTAATCATTAGTTAGTATAAAACTCCGTGATTGTCATCTTTCGGACTAACATACTTCTCCAGTCTTCCATTCTGGATCTGTCTCCAACATGCTCGTTTGTAATAAACATAATTTGATAATTATAACAAGATAAACTCGGGCTATTTGTACAAAGTTAGAAAAACGTGTTAATCTAAATGATCCTATAAATTTGAAAAATTTGAAAAATATTTTTAGTCATCTCCTGCACATAAATGCGCTAAGTAAAACCACTAAATTTTGTGTAAGTTATAGTAGTAATGCAATCTGAAGTTATCTGCATTGGTCCATTTCTGTGTACACCCGAAAACATAAAACACCAACCCAAATTGGTTTGAAACAATACAACAAAGATTGAATTTTGCACATATCTATTTGGATTGCAACTTTAGCTTATATTCACATTCGTGTCGACACACTCGTATAATGCATCACACCAACTATTAGAACTACATCGCTATTTATAAGACTCTCAAATAAACCGCTGATGCTTCATTTAAAACTTGTAGCGTTTGCGTGATTATATGAGATCCATTAACCTTAGCCTATACTTTTTCAAATATGTAAATGTACGCATTGAATTTGATGTCATCTAATTGATCTTCGCAGGCAATTACTTTCTCATCATTGAACAAAACCCACTTGTACTCGTTGTCAATAAATTTTTTGATAAATACGACATAGTGACCGGCGTGAGGTGATGAACCTTTGTGACAAACGACAGATTTTAAAGAGTATTTCGGAGTTGTGCCTGTGCTTGATTTCAATGACTCATACAACTTTGCCTCTTCGTCTTTCAAATTGATTGGAGCTTTGGGATTTTCTTCAATTATTCCGTCATCGTCAGGATTAGAGAACAACCATTCCACAGCTGAATTTATTTCATTCTGATTCAAAATTAATGCTTTCTTAGCCAATTGGTGAGAAAAGCCCATTGCTACAACGTTGCTGATTAGTTCATCTGATGGACCGGCATCTTCTTGTTTAGTAATGTTGATAGGTTCGTCTATGTCCGCATCATCCATATGAGCAAAGATCCAATTCATCGCTTCTTCAGCATTGGCGTTTCCTGTGTTGAATAAAGATTTAATACATCTAGGCTCAGGAAATCCCATACTGAGTAAAGTATTTAGTGCTTCTTGATTTGGCTCAAAATTTTTAGTATGGTTTTCTTCGATTTCAGTTATACCATCTTCTGAACCTGGCGCTTTAAATTTTTCAAGATTTAATTGGAAAGGAATACTTATTGGTACATCAATCTTGACAGGTGCCCAGTTTTCCAATTTTATTCTTTGCGCATTCACTATCAAATGCTGTGGAAAAGTTTTGAATCCGGTTGATTTGAACGCTAAGCCGGGTTTTGTATTACACAAGTCACATTCATATCCCTCAATAGGCTCAGCTTTTGTGACATCTTCGAAACAGTCGATCAATTGCACCTCCTTATAGATTTTTTTGTTATCTTCGACTTTTTCAACTTCATCTTTAACTGGTACTGAAATGTTATCCATTAACTCGTTTTTCAAGTTTCCCTTCCCACAATTTGCACAGACAATTTTATTAGTAAACAAAAATTTGAATGACTTGTTCAACTCGATTCCAAACTCGTTGTCTAATTTGTTCATCAAGTAAAGTAAAAACTCGAATGCATCCTGCTGTCTCAGGGTTTTAAATTCCGGATGATTCTCACCAATTAGATTTTTAAACGTGTATGGCTTGATACCCAATTGATAATCCTCACCTTTTAGTGACCCTGGTTTTGAGTATCTTCCACTAAATAATCCATCGTAAATTTTAATTAATTGACTCTTTAAATCGGTGGTTGGATCTATGTTTTCGTCAAAATTCAAATATTGGAAATGCTTTTGGTAAGAGCTCAAATCGAACAAGGCTTGTAATACGGAATTTATGTAGCAGGAATTCCCCAAGTTTTGAAACCCCGTTAAACCCTTGCCAAACACTGGCAACAACTTTTCACCATTGGCGCCATCTAGTTTAAAATCCCAATTCATATTTTGGTCAATATTTAGCTCAACTAATGATTTCTCTGTCTTTTTGACCGAAGCCAAATCAATACCAAAAGTGTGTAGCTTTTCTTTCAAAGATGGTATTTTGACTTCTTCATTACATTGGTAACAATAGGCGTCACATTTCTCTGAATCCAAGTTCAAAGAACCCAACTTTACTGCAACAGGATGTGTGGTAAATTCGTAATGTTTGAGCGCATGGCCGTTACCCTTCAAATCAGATCCATATTGCTGTCTACCACATCCTAATGCTCCACAATGTAGGCAAATCCATAAATTTTCTTTCAAATCGCACTCAGCACATTTTGTTAGATCAGGCTTACTGTCGGGGAACTGATTCACATCTATTGAATGTTCACAAGGTAAAATTTCTTGCTCCCATTGTTTGATCTCATCTTCCTTGTTTGACGAATTTGCAGCCAATATTTCATCAATTAATTGATTGAACTCGGCTGATAATTCTTCTCGCTGGTAGTATTTATCTGACTTGATATCGTAGACGGTTATTTGTGTGTTGTAATGGTCGTCGTCATTGACATTTTTAACTTCAAGTTTTTGCAATTTTGGGGATTTTTCTCCATTGTCATCATAATACAATTTTTTTATTTCTTCACTAGGCTTTAATTGTTTGTTTATATTCAAATACAAGTAATTGCCTGTTTTTTCATAGTTTTTTCTAGTAAAACTGAAATCTTGATTTCTTGAATAAGATCTATAAGTTTTCAAGTCTATATCGATACCAGATTCATTGTTTTCGGGAGTATCGAATGAATAGATGCATTGGTCTTTGTACACTTTAGCATTTGGTGTTAAAGTTGGAGATATGTCACTGGGCAATTCAATCGTCATCAAGTGTTAATAGTGAAGTGCGTATATAATTCAATTTGCCTCTTTTGTTTTGTGTGAGTTGATGACAATCAAGGCTTTTTTTTGTCTGCAAAATTGATCCATACAAAATGTGCCATAAAATGATGGAGAAGTTCCAACAAAGATTGGAAAGGTCCCATTCAAGCCCTCGTGACTATAGGTCTTGTGTGTACTTTTCAAATTGGTCCGTTTATCAAAGAAAACATTTTCCCTATCAAATCCCTGTAAAATACTATACACATATTTTTTATGCATTTATCTTAATAGACAAAACGACAGGGAAATTGAGATTCAGGGATACATGGTGCGACTTGGAGATGCAACAGAAATCTTTAATTTCTGGTCAGCAAATTGTTGGAAATTTGCAGCAATTGTTTCAGTTGAAATTGTTGAATCGAAATTTAAAAATTGTAATGTCAATTGGAGGTTGGGGAACAGATGACCAATTTGAGTCTGTCATTGAAGATGAGTCGAAATTTGAAAACTTTGTAGATTCTTGCTGTGATTTTGTTGAAGAGTATGGTTTTGACGGAGTTGATCTAGATTGGGAGTTCCCTAAGAATAACCACCAAGGTGTTCGATTTCTAGATCTACTAAAAACTTTAAGAAATCGATTGAGCAAACAGTATATTTTAACAGTCGCTGCTCCATCTGGTGATGAGAACACTAATGTACTACCTTTGAAAGAAATGGATCAATATCTAACTTTTTGGAACCTTATGTGCTACGATTTTACAGGTGAAGACTGGTCTACAAAAAGTGGCCATCATTCGAATTTGTTTGGCTTCAATGGTGATAATTCGTTGAACTGCGCAGATGTGGTCAAAAAGTACATGTCCTCCGGGATAGCCAGTGAAAAACTTGTATTGGGTCAACCAATGTATGGACGAGTTTTTCACGGAGTTGATCTGATGGAAATTGGAAGTCATTTCACAAAGGTCAGACACCCGCATTCTATTCCTGGAGAAACCATAAGCTACAAAGATATAGATGAAAAATATTCTGTCAAATTTGATTCGAGAAAAGTGGGTGCAATAGGTTATGATGCTCAAAATCACGATTTGATAAGTTTTGATAGCTCTCAATCTACAAAAATTAAGAGCGCTTATGTGAAACTGCAAAGTTTGGGTGGAGGTATGTTTTGGGATTCTGCTGGCGACAAAGAAGGAAAAGAAAGTTTAGTTTTTAATTTCGTAAATCAATTAGGAGGTATCGATGTGTTGGAAAAAAGTGAAAATAATATTCACTACCCAACTAGCAAGTATCTAAGAAATTTGCAAAAGTAAAATGTGTTGTTTAGTGAAATCTATAAATGCCATTTTTGCATTAAAGAATTGAGTCCATTCTAGCAAATACACTTAAAACAGCAGCCACCAATTCTAATTGTAAATCTGTGAGCGATGAATTTTCAATTTCGTTATTAACTTCTTGTCCTAGGTTCAAACCTAAACCTAATGGACTTTGATGATTCAAGTTGAAAGGATATTCACTAAAATCAGCCAACAACTCGTCAGCCCTGGCAAAAGCCTGATCTCGTTTATCGTAATTCAATGATAATAATACATTTTCTAAAACGTTTGCAGCATATGCTCCACATACTAAGGAAATCGATCTTAAATACTTAAAAGATGTGGTTTTAGGAAACTGGTCATTTGTGAGTGAATCCAAATCAACATTTCCCTGTACAAGTAAAGATAAGATTCTGTTTTTTAAATATTCTTTTGATAATTTATCAGCGACTGGATGGGTCGCCATGTCAAATAAAAAGAAATTCTTTCGTTCTGTTCTTAAAATTCCTTTATCAACCAACCCTTTTGCTAATCTTTCTCTTACTTGTTTTAATTGATAATTGATTTTCATCAAATTCCAAGTTTCTCCACTTAATAAATCGATCCAATTTGTGACAGATAAATTTGACTCGTCGTTTTTCATAATTTTTAAAGTTTCATCCAATAAAACTTCTCCTGTTGGTTCGGAGTTTATGACTTCAATTAACCTATCACTCAATTCAAATCTTCGTCTTGCAGGGTCATTAACTAATGTTATTTTGTTTCTGAATGTCAACTCCAATAATATACAGCCTCTCAATGCATAAGAAATATTGTCATTCCAAAATGATAAATAGCCTTCTTTGTCTTTCAAACCAATCAATAACACTTCCTCCATCAACGTCAACAATGGAGCATTAATTTCTTTATTATCGGGTATGTCTTGGTCATCATAACCAATTTTATGGTCTATGGAATCTGAATTGTTTTTGTAATTGGCAGAAGATGAGTCGTCATCGACCGATTCGGAAGCATTGAATTTTGGAGTAGCTTGCTTAGCACCACGTCTTTTGGTTAATGACGATGACATTCTATGAGCAAGTTTCTATGATGCAACGAAAAATTAGTTTTCCTAAAATCAAATGGATAAAAAATAAATTGTTTATAGAATAAGAGAGATCAATTGAAACTTGATTCTTCTGTGTTGTTTTCCGAATGTGCTAACTTAACAAACAACTTATAATTGTAGATTAAAATTATGTTGAGATTTTTTCGAATGGTTTTCACCAATATTTGAGACACTAAATTTAGTACTACCTAACCATAAATTCTTGCTCTAATGCCGTCAGCTATTTGTCACACATACCTGTTTGCCATATTCATAATAAGACGCAACTTCTAAAATTTAAATTGTAGATCTGAACTTGTAGATGGTCTCCGTAAATCAAAGTGGTCTTGTGTCTGTCAAAACTATATTTATTTACACGACAATCAATTTTATAACCAAATCAATTATCCCAAACAACATCTTTACTTCAAGGAAATATACGCGATTATCCATTCATATCACGATATTCAATTGAGTATTTTTGCTTGTCTATTAGCCGACCAGTTTTGCAAATTGATTTTTAAAATATCGTTACATTAAATGGGTTCGGTAGATAACAACAAAAACCTACAAACAACAACCTTACAAAAATTCCCATCTCACACAAATAACAGTGATGACGAAATTGATGATGGCATAGTTCATAATTACAAGCAAAATCAAAAGCTCAAAGAAGACTACATTTCGTTTCCTACTATTCCCGATCCTGAATCTAGCTCAAAGTCAATCTCTGGTTTATTGACTGAAACACTTCGAAAGGTCACAAATAACGCATCCAATCTTGTACATAATTACTCATATAACACGAGGGCAAATGATCTATCCAATATAACAAGATTAGAAAACAATCTTGAAAATAATTCGAAAATATCTTTAATCGAGGATGATTCTCCGATTGTACTGCAGGACAAAGACCAAGAACACATAGAAGGAGACAAAGAGGGTACAAGCTTGATTTCTGTGGATATAAAACCATCGACTAGTGATGTAACGAACAATTTATCACCCCCGGTAGAAAAATTATCTATTAAAACGAATGAAACTTCGAAAGTAGAACCGATTATGGTTTCGCCTAACCAACAAACTGATTCTGTTGCAAAAGCACAAAAGGCGCCCAATTTTCAAAATAATACATTGTTGAATTCACTTAGACAAGATTCTTCAGATGAAGTAGTAGGACCAAGAGTTACATCTGATAGTAAAACATTGAGAATATCCACAATGCAACATCCTAGACTTCATTCGATCAATGGAAGTACTACAAGTTCAGTGGTTAACGTGAATGCATTGGCATCCAACGAAGCAGATTCCATGCCGAATGGTGAAAAGGATAAAGGGAAAAATTCTAATGAATCTAAAGTGATTAGAAGTAAAGAAAAGTTATTACAGAATAAGATTATTTCTATATTTAATAATTTACCAAATGATATTGAATTTTCAGACGATTCTGCTTCAGATCTGGATACTATGCAAAATGAAAGTACGGATCAATCGTTGATTGATTCGCCACCAAAAAATAATGGAATAAACAACTCAAATCAAAGATCGTTTTCCAAAACTTCAAATTCAAATGTATCTCAAGAATATAATCACCAGCATTTGCTGTACGATTTGGGTTCTATGTATAGTGGTTCAATTGCTAAATCGTCTCCTATAAAAGCTGAAAGCAAAGGTGGTGCTACATTTTCAACGAGTCTTGGTCAATCACCTACAATATCTTCATTTCAAGCTATTCAAAGCAAAGATCAAAGCAGCGTTAAAAAGAAAACATCTAATTTGTCATCTGTTTTGTTGGATAATGCAAGAAATATCATAAATAGTAACATAGGCGCTGTTGCTTCTTCTGCTTCATCGATTGTGACTTCAAAACGGAAAAAGAAAAAGTTGAAGAAAACTTCTGAAAATCCTTTAAAAAATGGTGGGATACCGAAGAAATATTGGATGAATGATGCATTTGTCTCTGACTGTTTGAATTGTTTGAAACCATTTACCGCATTCAGAAGAAAACACCATTGCCGATTCTGCGGTCAGATATTTTGTTCAGATTGCACTTTGTTCATTTCATACAATCAACACAAAGATGAGCGTAACAAAGGAAGACCTGTGTCATCGAAAGAACCATACAACGATAAACTACGAGTTTGTAAACCATGCTACAGTGATGTTATTATTTATTTAAGCGATGATTCATCAACTTCAAGTTCAGACAATGATGAAATAAATGAGATTGAGGAAAATGACATGATAAAAAAGAATGAGGAGTTATTGGTACCGAATCATCCTTTATCGAGAATAAGATCCATGTCTACGAGCTCACACAATGGACAATCTATAGATAATAATGGCAGTTCATTCAAAGATTCTAAAACTAATGAGACCAATTCTGCTTCAGGTGATTTAAACTCACCTTCCAAATCTCAATCTCAATCAATTTATCCCGACGACTCTATGAAAATCCATCCCAAGCAAGCACCAAAAATGGCAATACCGACAACTCGAACAGGAGAATCTGTTGAAATTCCAGTTATAAGAAATTTGTACTCCAGCTCAAATATATTGAAAACCCCAGTTGGATTGTCTACCATTAACAAACTGTCTTCATTAACACCAAGCTCTCATATCCATCATAACCCTCATCATTATCACCAGCCTCATCACCATCATCATTATTATCAAAAGCGCCCCAGTAAAGTGGATAATCAAGTTTCAAACAAATCGTGGCTCAAAAACCATCTTTCACCGACTATGAATAACCCGGAATCTATATCCAGCAGCAGTTTTGATAATATTAGCAACGCATACAACAATTTCATGTCGAGAAAGCCATCTTTTAAACACCGAGTGTTATCGTCGTCCAATGCGTCGTATAGAAAAGAATATTCTCAAGAGCCTGGTGATATACAGAGTATAACTGGTTTTGAAAGTGACCAGAGGTCGTTGCATAATTGCGACAATGATGAGTTTGATGATGAAATTCGTGGGGCTGAAAGCGAGGAGGATGAAGAAGATGAACATGCAATGTCTTTATATACTTCGTTGAATGATAATGGGTTTGGTTCAACGCCGATTGTGCCAAAGCCCCCTCCACTTCACGCTGGTTCGAATATAAAAGTTCCGACATTGGGAGAATTTCCATCCATCAAGACAAATTTTTCACCATACAATGAAAGAAGTTACGAGTTATCAAAGATCTTTAATCCCAACGACTTGATTGGGTTTGTGGATAGTAAGCAACAGCAACAACAACCGGACAGTATGAGGTCGAAAGCTAGGGCGCATGCGTCGATTCAAAGAATGAGATCACGAAGACAAAGCAAGGGAGTGAGAAATGTACTGATTTTAACACAGAATAATCTAAGATTGCCAAGTTCGGATTCGCCTGCTCAAAAGAATTCCTTCAACTTCAATCAGTTGACACCGATTTCATCCCCATCGTCTCCGTTGTTAGATCACAACGATAACAACAATACAGTGAATTCCAATTTGACCATGGCGTTGAGTCGTGAACATAGCAAGAGTCAAATTTCAGAAACTCATGATTCAAATAGTACCGACGTCAAATCAGCTGTAGAGTTTGCACCACTTGAATCCAAAATATCATCGAGCACAATTTTGGAACCCAATGAACTTGCACCAAAGGATAAGAATGGGAATTATTTTGATTATCAACTTTCAAGTGAAACAAATAAGTTTAGTGCGTGGAAGGACGAACCAGATAACAAAAGAAAGATTTATAAAGATACTTTGAAGTTGGTTTTACGGCAATGCTTAAAAGACTGTGATGTTGATGAGAATTCGGATACGTGGGTTGATATTCTAGACAAGGTGTTGAGTGTCATTGAGTCGATCAAGATCACAGATACTTTGGATATAAGACAATACGTCAAGATTAAAAAGATTTACGGTGGGAATATGAATCAGACAAAAGTTATAGATGGATTGTTCATGACGAAAAACATTGATTCTAAACAAATGGCGTCCCAACTTAAAGTTCCCAAAATTGCATTGTTGATGTTTCCAATTGAGTATTTAAAACAAAGAGAACAATTCATTAGTTTGAGAATCATTCATGCTCAACAGTCTGTATACATTACGAATTTGATTTCCAAAATTATTTCACTACAGCCTGATATTTTGATAGTTGGTGATACGGTTTGTGGATTGGCAGAGCAACAATTAGAAGAAGCTGGTATTACTGTGATGTCAAATGTTAAGCCACAAATAATTGAACGTATTTCGAGATACACGAAAGCAGATATATTTCAAACGGTGAATGATTTGTTTTTTAAAAAGGGAAAGTTGGGATTCTGTAAAGAGTTTTCAATCAAAAAGTATAAGTTTAACAACAAGATCAAAACGTTTGCTTTTTTAACAGGCAGTGACATTCAACTGGGATTTACGATTATGTTGAGGGGCGGAAATGAGGAATTGCTTAATAGTGTTAAATACGCTGCAGAGACATTGTTACCGGGATATCTTAATGCCAAGTTTGAAAGCAGTTTTTTTGACAATTTGTTTTTAAGTTACAGAGGAAAGTTGCATGAAAACAGTAAAATTGAAGATATAAGCAAGATTATCCAGTCTATTGTTGAACAAAATCAAGAGAAGGATTGTGACAGTATAGAATGTGAATTGCATTTAGATGAAGTTGAAGTGGTTGAGTATGTTAAATTGTTCAGTGAACGGAAATTGAGTTTGTCACCATCTGTATGTTATGCTTTACCAACTCCACTTACAAAATTGATTGAGAGTTACCACTCGTATTTCGAGTTCAACAAGATAGTCAAAGAAATAAAAAAAGCTTCTAGTATTGACGACGTTAACGAAGAATGGTTGAATCAATTGAAAATCAATTTCAAGACTGAGGATATGCCAAGTAGAGAAGAAAACATGCTGAAGATTTTACTGTGTGCCAGTAATTCTCATTTAAAAATTTTGATCAGTGAGTTTCTTGCAAGATCGAGAAGCTGGACTAATTGCATGAGATACACGTCGTATCAATTATATCCTATTTTCCACAGAAATATCCATGTTTTACATTCAACCGTTTCAATTAAACATGCAACCCCATGTACAGGTCCAGGCATCGTTGTCATTGATTATTACACGGAAAATGATAAATGTCTAGGTTTATTTTTGGATCAGGCATTCAATGAGAGTTCGAAAATATGTCACGATTGTGGAGAGATATTACTAGACCATTATAAAAGTTATGTCCATAACAATGCTAAGATTGATTTGATTATTGAAAAATACGACATACAACATGATTTGGGAACAAATTCAACTGATTTCCAAGGTAAGAACCAGAGGGTCATGTGGAGTTATTGTAAAGAATGTAATTTTGTTACACCAATCATAGCCATGAGCGATGAAACTTATTATTTGTCTATTGGGAAATTTTTCGAACTAAACTTTTATGGTGAGCATATAATCAGTGGGTGTCAACACGATTTTTTCAAAAGTTATGTGAAATGTTTTGGTTTCAATGATTTAGTTATAAGATTGGAGTATTCAGCAATAGACAGTTACGAAATCGTAGTGCCCAAGAAACAGATTGATTTTGTCGCTGATATAGATATCAAATTGAAATTGGATTCATTTAAAAGTATAAACAAAAAATCACAACTATTTTTTGATTCTGTATTGAAAAGATTGAATAGGGTAAAATTAGATACATTTGATAAAATGGAAGATGGTTCGAATAAAATTAAAGATATGAAAGAAAAATTAAAGCAAGATTCAAATCAAGTTTACCTGAAATTAAAAAGTATCTTCAACTCGATTACACCGACAAATTATTTAGCATTGAATGTTATTTTAAGAGATTTACAAAAATTGGGTGTTTATTGGGATTCAGAGTTTAACGAATTTGAAAAAACTTATTTACCAAGTGAGAATGATGTGAATAGAATTACTCAATTTCATTTGAAAAAGTTTTTAATGGAGAGGTATAGCAATGACGATGAAGAAACAAACAGTTTGAATTCAGCAAAGAGTCAATCTTCAGAAGAAGGAAATGGTAATGATAATAAAAGTACGTTGTCCAAAGATCATGAGATAAAAAATGAAGATTCTAAATATATAGACCCATTTCCCGAATTTATACCCAAGAAACCAAAAGAACATTCAACTCCAGATAGAAAATTATCAGATTCAAGCATTGAAAATAAAATGTTTCCAACCAGCTCATTATATGAACAAACGTCCAACATTTCCGAGAGAATCAGCAAGTGGGAAAAAACAGCAAATGAAAACACTACAAATTTCCAAATCACTCCGGATAAATCATTGGTTCATAGGGATTCGGATAGTTCAATTCAAAGTGCCAGCAACGTAGTCACAAATACGGTGATTCCGTCTCAAAATAAAGTTATTCATTTGGCTAATTTTTTTGACAAGATGTATTATGACCAGATTTCACTTGAGTTTTCTAAACAGAGAGAGCGGGAATTGAAAAAGAAATCAAAGATTAAAGCCCAACCCATTTTGGATAGTAAGCCGATTGTAGAGATTTACAACAAGATTGAAGACGTTGTGGGTGTGGACGAAAAGGATAAAGAGAAGGAGAGAGAAAAGGAAAAGGAGTCAAAGAAAGATGAACCCAAGGCTAAGGAAGAGGCATTGAAAGTTCCAGACATACCTGAAAAATCGTCTTTATTGAAATCTTTGACCAACTTTTGGGCAGATAGATCTGCAACGTTGTGGGATCCATTATCATACCCACTAGACTCATTTGAACATACGTTTGCTGATTCAGATGTCATAGTGCGAGAAGACGAGCCTTCTTCATTAGTTGCGTTTTGTTTATCCTCAAATGATTACAAACAGAAAATCGCACAAGCTTTGGAAAACAATGCTGAAATGAATAATGTGTCCAACGTGGAGGACAATGCAAACGCATCATCATCTGTTCATGAAGACAATCACAAACAAGACGATTTGGAAGCTGAGATTAAGAGAAACGATTTGTTTGGTATATCAAACACCAAAAAGAAGTTTGAACAATTTGCAAAGATTGAGAAAAAGTTTAAAAAGACTTTACATGATTCGTATAAAATGAACAAGTTGGAGATAATCTTGAACAAATCGAAATCGAATCATTTGAAATACCAATTCATCGATGGAAATACAAATTTATCGTGCAAGATTTTCTACTCAGAACAATTTGAAGCATTGAGGAAAAGTTGTGGCAACAATGATAATTACATTCAAAGTTTGAGCAGATGTATCAAGTGGCACTCTAGTGGAGGTAAAAGTGGGTCGTCCTTTTTAAAGACCTTGGATAATCGGTACATCGTTAAGGAATTGTCCAAATCGGAATTAGAGTCGTTTGTGTCGATCGCACCGTTTTACTTCAAGTACATAAGTCAATCAATGTTCAACACTTTGACAACTGCAATTGCAAAGATCTTTGGATTCTATCAAGTCCAAATCAAAAATGTCCAAACGGGGAAATTGTTTAAGATGGATTTTTTAATCATGGAAAACTTGTTTTATAATCACAAGACAACGAGAATCTTTGATTTGAAAGGTTCGATGAGAAACCGTCACGTCCAACAGACTGGGAAAGAAAACGAGGTGCTTTTAGATGAGAACATGATTGAATATATCTATGAGAGTCCTGTTTTTGTGAAGGAACAGCTGAAGAAATTATTGAGAGGTTGTTTGTTCAATGACACAAGTTTCTTATCGGCTATGGACGTCATGGACTACTCTTTGGTCATTGGTATAGATGACGATAATAAGAAATTATACATTGGTATTATTGATTGGTTAAGAACGTTTACGTGGGACAAAAAAGTTGAAAACTGGGTCAAAGGTAACAACTTGATTGGAGGCAACAAAAAAGGAAAAGATCCAACCATTGTCACACCAAAACAGTACCGAGTCAGGTTCAGAGAAGCGATGGAGAGATATATTTTAGAAGTACCCGATATCTGGTATGAAGGAAACAAGTGAAAAGGGGTTTATAAGAAAGTAAGTAAATATATATGTATTGTAGCATTGTTTTCTATGACTGCATCGCATAGGTAATTACCATGCCATCTGCTGTTATTGAGTAATAATAGGCGAAATTTGGGTTTGACATTACCTTGGACAAATCCTCGGGTGATAGACCTTCAGGAACTTCAATGTATCGTTGACATTCGCGGTAATACTTAATCGGTAAATCTGATGGACGTGGATAGCAAGTTGAAGTTGAATCGGCCGTTGTTTCTGATGTCAAAGTAGCAGACTCAGTAGCAGACAGTTGATCAGCGTCTATGGTGGAGGTTGAATTGGAGGAACTTGGCTCATTAACTTCATCTCTTTTGATATGCAATCTAATCTCATCCAAGTTGTCCAAGTTTTTAGCAACAACCAACCCGGTTGCAATGAAGGTAGCGGCAATTTGTAATAATCTCATAATTGTTGGATATTAAAAGTTTGTGGGAAAAATATGGCTGTTTATATAGATGAAATATTGATCTAGACCTTTGAAGCAAGCATTTAATACATTCCGAAATTGAGTGATTAATGCACATTTGGTAAAACCAAGTAGCTACTGTATTTGTTCTCGTGGATGTTTTTGTTGCAAAAAGATCTACAATGTAGTTGATCTCGTATATAGAGTTTAGAAACAGTTACAAATTGATCAGTTGATCCGTGTTGGAATAACTACCAGTAGTCTTTGATACTCTTTATAACATGTTCACTGTCTGATTTGAAAGGGGTTGTACTTTGTGAATGAAAACATGTTAATTAATTAGAGTTGCAGCGCCAAAGGAACGGAGTAGATAATTTTTTTAGTATTGAAATCGATATTTTATATGCTTCAATTTAATCAACATTGGTGTAATTTAGCAATGACGCATTTAATTACTCAACCATTATAAAGTGCTTTTTATAGCATGGTAGGATGGTAGAGTAAACTATATGGTTTTTTGTGTAAGGAAAATTTTATGTGCGTAGAATATGGTTTGTAGCTGTTGCATGGAATTATTTTCCAGAAATCTAGTCTGATTCTATTCATGCTTTACAAGCATGGAATCTTCGAAAATAGCTGCCAGTTTTGTTGCTAGTAATTACTAGGAATAGAAATTTTTAATAAATTAAAATCGGATCATTTTAGATCCGGAACAATGCGATTTTTATTACTGTTATATCGTAACACAAAATCAACAAAGAGCTGAGTTACTTTTCTAGTCACTTCTCACCTTATAATTACGAAGACGAGCCACAAAACCAAAAATAGGTAACATGTTGCAGTCCAGCTTTGATTATGAAAGCGCTCAATAAAGTTAGCACAAATAGTGAAAGTCTGTATTTAGCACCATATGCGTAAAACTTGATTCAAGTTTGATTTCTACATTCATCGTCGGGCACCCAACAAGTTTGGGATCTTGATTAAATATCTTTTCTGTTATTGCTCGGTGAATTGTGTTATTTTAAAACATAAATCTGGATAAGTCTCCTTAATTATTGTGCTGATTATAATCATGATGTTGAAAGTTTTCTTTTGATTTTAAATCCAGTGGTTTAATAAACTTTTGCGTGCAGTACGAGCACCCCGCTTAAATGGGTCAAAGTATTCCCATTTGCTTGGCCCAATAATAAACCTTCATAGCATCGGATCTCGTATTTGCACTTTAGGTTTCTAAAAAGCGATAAAAACTACGGTTTACAACCTAATAAGTATGAATTTAAAACCATTCTTAGGTCAACTAAACTGATTCAAGACATGAAATAATATGATACTGGCAAAGAACAAATGATGAATAGTGCGTGTCTGAAGCCAATGTGATCAAGGGAAGATATCCTTAATCTTTAGAAGCCTTCATTTGAGACTGTTTTACATTGATAATCCTCAGAGGAAAAAGCTAAGATGTTTTATTATGATTGATTTTAGTTCAAGCTTTTACGTGGCAGCCGACTTCGATTGTTTGCTAGACTAAATGCACTCTCATGCTATAATTCATTAAAGAGGGTTCTTTTAGAAGTCACTCGGTGCAGCTTTAAATCGTGTGAAAAATGCTATATCATCCGTCGCCATGATCAAGAAACCCAGCACAATACTACAAGTCTCAAGTAAAATGTTGTGCATCTCCTAGAATCAACAAATTAAATGTCTTTCAAGTCGATACGATTATATACATATATGCGTCGAATAGTTAGCTTGTTAATCTGTCAACTTATCTCCAAATTAAGGCGTGCAAGAAAAACACGCATGTGCTGGTCGTGCAATCAGTAACAATCACAATTCACGGTACGGCTCTATTGATAGCAGATGTTTATATGCTGATTTCAACTATCACTTGCACCAGATGGCTTCGACCAATGAAGTTTGGTAATGGCTCTGGCACTTCTACAAAAAAGGGGAACTGTTGTTGTAAATTAGGGGGGTTATACTAATTTTATTATAGGTAATTATGCGTTGGTTCAAGTTTGAAATTTCTCGTGGTTTGTTTTGTCTGTTTATGGACAATCTTTAATTCAATAAGATAACATGCACCCACACAGTTGAACCACACATACACATGGACATTGATTGTTTTCTAAACTGTGAATATTTCATTCTGATCCACTTTTCTTCTTTCCACTTTGTTATCTCAACTCATCTCCCAACATTGTTTTGGTTTGTTTACCTCGCAGATCTTCAAAAAGAAAATATACAGCCTTGCCAACGCGTTGATAAGTTTTCTACGTTTTCTACAGTTTTTCAAATTACTCAACTTTAAACACACACAGATTTATTCATAGACTTACCAACAATGTCATTCAGATTGGGGTTCAATACTGGATCATTCATATTGATTCTAATATCGTTTGTGTTTTTACTATTGGCCACTATTAGTACGCCCATCGTTACTTCTTTCAATCTAGGCAAAACTGCTGATTTCACCTATGGTACTTTTGGTTATTGTGGTGATGGTAATTGTACGTCACCGGCTTATCCATTGGCTTTAAGCGAGGTCAATGACTCAAGCACAAATTGGTTGTTGAACGGTAGTACTAGAGATTCATTAGCTAAGATATTCATTATTATCCCTATTGCCCTAGGCTTCAATTTCATCTTATTGGTTATTTTGTTTGCCTCTCATTTTGCTGGCAAAGGTGTTAATTTGTTTGCAATTTTAATCAATGTCTTGTCGATGATTTTAACCATCATTGTCGCTGTGATTGTGATTTTGGTGTTTTATCCAAACTTGGCATGGACAGGTTGGATTTTGATTGGTAGTGGGGCTGCTAATTTGGTATCCATTCTATTTTTAATTCTTAATTTGACAACTTTGAAGAATTATGACGATGATAGCGATGATGATGAACCTGGATTTAGTAAAGTTTCAAATTACAATCAAATTGATGATAAATTCAACCATATCCAAACGTCGACATTCAAAACACCAAACTCGACTTCATCATTGGAGAATGACTTTGATTATAAACCTCATGGATCCACTTCTAACGGGTTTGTGAATAAATACACAACAGGATCGAAATCTTCCGAATCTGCTTATACCGCGCCCACTGTGACTGGTATGATCAACAAAGGTTACGACCAACCTCGTGGTCCTGTTAATAATGGATCGTTGACAAGCCAATCTTCATCGCCGTATTATGCCAAACCTCAAACAGCGAATGATTTCACCAATAAGAATAACTCAGTGTCATCAATCTACAAGCCTAAAGAACCACCGTATCCTGCCAATGGCGGCAACGACGGGGGCAGTTTTTCTCAAAGTGTGTTTGAGCATCATCCACAAGTTGAGGGCCACAAACCATTTACAGAATTGAATGATGACGATGAAGAAGAAGATGAGTTGGCGGCTAATAAGAACGTTAACGATTCCGATGATGATTCGGACTTCACCAGTGTGTCTCAACGTGCAGTCAACCCCAACTACAACCATCCTCAACAAGGTCCACCTCAACAACAACAGAGATTATACGGACAGGGTTACTTTCCATCCCAGAGCTCTAACCAGTACTCCAATGTACAACAATACCAGCCAATGTACCAACAGACACCGCCGCAGCAACATCCACAAAGACAACACCCGCAACAGCAGCCACATCTGCATGCTTTTGGCAGCCCCGGCGGATACTTCCCTCTGCCACAACCACAACAACATCATCATCATCATCATCAAACACCTACTAGACCTTCGGTGTCGGATAACGTGTTGAGCTCTAACCCCGATTTCAACTTCGCTAGGGGTCAGCCACAGATGAAGAGAAAAGTGTCGCCTGGGTTTGTGCCGGTAGCAGCAAGGTACAACAACAAAGCCAACAATAGCAACAATAACAATGCGTCGTCGCAGTTGATGGGCAGGACGGCGCCAGTTGCCAGAAGCGGACCTTATGGCGTGTCGAGATGATTGATAAAAGAGAAGAAAAACTTTAATTCGTGCTTTGTTTTTATATCCAATATATATCGTTATAAACCTGCTTCTTGATTGTTTTGCTCTGGTTTGGTCTCTTGTGCTGGTGTTTCGTGGATGATTTTCGTCGTGGATGTAGGTCGCACCATCACCAACATGAGCAATGCAAACACACACAAGGATAGGAAAAAGATGATCTTGCACTTTTGCGTGTTTTTCTGATGATGCTGAGCTTTGATCAACTGTTTGTCTGAATCCTTGAGATCAACAACTGTGGTTTGTAAATTATAATCTATCCTATCCAATAAAGTACCTTGGTCAATCACCATTGTTTCCATCTCTTTGAATATTGTGCTAATCTCAAGAATCCCCATTGCTAACTTGTTGATCTCCCTCTCGCGTTGTTGCAAATATAGATCGTCTGTATTTGTTTGAATCTGCTGTTGCTGCTGTAACACTTGTTTAGAGAAATCGTCAATGTTGATATTATCATTATTAGGCGCATCGTCTCGAATCTTTTGATCAATTAATACATTCACTTCATCGTCTTCATCGTTCTTGAGAAATTTCATATAGGACGATTGTAAGTTTCGGAATTTCAACAAATTCTCTTGAATCTTGTTTGCATATTTCTTTTTAAAGTTGATCAATATTTCAATCTCCTTGTTTGTGTATTCAAGATTTAATCTTTGATGGTTCTTCTGCAAATAATCAAACTTTTTAATATTCACATAACAATTCTCGAAATTCTTGAGTATGGTGTAATTCAAATCTTCAATCTTACGCTCAAATGACTTTTTATCATTGGAATTGTTCACTATGATGAATTGTTTATAAACCGAGTTCAATTCCGATATGTTTTTGTTGATGAGGCTGAGGATGTTGGATAATGAGTTCAGAATTTCAAATATTGATGGTACGTATGGTTTCATTTCTATACCATGAGCCGATTCTTTGATACTGGCGTTTTTACGATTGGACAATATTAGACCTTCATTTTCCTCTTCTTCTGGTAAGTCTGAGAATTTGGATCGTCTGGGTACGTCTCTTGGAATTGTGCGACGGTATGATAAGAATAGGTTGGTTCTATCTCGAAACATAACTAAATGGAGAGAAATAAAACAAAATAAAAAAAAAAAAAAAAAAAAAAAAAAAGAAAAGAGAAAATATCTATAATGATAGCGGCTAAAAATATTCTATTTATGCTTTTTTGAACTCCGTTGATAGATAATAAACAAAACAGGTTTCAAAAGTAAATTCAAAATCCTTGACACAGGTTAAAACCAATGGCATAAGGACAGCAATGAAAAAATGAAAAAGTGAATAAAAAAAAGAATAACTACAAATTAAAGGTTCTAAATCTTCGGTTTTAGCAGTTAAATCCATAAGCAAATACCGTTTAGACCAGTTGCAAATAAATTTGCATCTGCTACGTAAAATTGTCAAATAAAATAAAAACTCAACGGTTTATCTGCAATAAGAAGTAATGGTGCATATATTGAATTTAAGCAATATCACATCACAAATGCTATTGATATATGCATAACATATTATAGTTGTAAATGTTCTATTGTTGGTCAAGCTACTTTCCAAATTTAAGTTATGCTACAAGTGTTATTTTACTATATTATTTACGTTTTGTGCATCTTTGTTTTGCATCTAACATTTTTTATTTTGTACCAAGACAATTTTCATATCAACCATATTTTTATTCTGTCTTATTATATGGTCCACCACCACATTTGGTGATTATTTCTTGGTCAAATAGAATGTCATTAACTAACTTCCACCCCCTACTCGTGTTTTTATCATCGTTTCACACTCATGTTATCCAGGGAGGCTACGAAATTACACGGTTATTGCTGGCGTGAAAAAACGGTTGCATGCAATCTACAACTGTTTTATCAAACAAGCTTTTTGAGACACATTATGACGAATGACACGAATTGTAAAATTACTCAAAAATTGTAGTTGCGACACGTCATTTTTTTAAGTCATTAGCCTTGGCTAAGCTACTCCGTGATAGTTGTAGCACTTTCTATTTTCAATCAAGAATGAGCCGAAATATAATTATTCTAGATGCGGTTGGGTCTAGTTCCAATACATATTGAAATGCTATTATTATTGGAAATTTTCTTGCCTTTCGAAAGATTCATTTTCTTTGGTGGAATTTGATCTTATATGGTACTTTTAAGCGATAAGGAAACTTACATATATCGGATGGGACGATACAAGATTCGCTTCATACCAAAAAAAAAAAATAAAATGAATACCGGCTGTGTAGTTTAAAACTCAAACCACTATGCAAGACCCTTTAAATCAATTTTTCATCTCTTTATTAACATCACCTAATTTTATGAGAAACGATGTAAAAGTTTTTTTGCAAACCCAACTTTTAATAGTTTACCTTTTTATAAGACTTTGTTAGAATTTCGGCTAATGACTGTTACCCGTATAGTTTTTCATAGGTGACTGACATGATCTCGCATATTGGAAAATGGGTTTGAATTGTATAATCTGATTTCTCTCAGGTTTATTGCGTTACTATACATACAAACTACACACCACAATCATTATACTATTTTATACCCTTTAGCAAGTTGATTTGTAATTTTTTTCTTCCCTCTTCAACAACAGCTTACCACTCATCATGTCTTCTACTTCTATCATGTCTAACCAATGTACTGTTTTCCCTTTTCTCAATTTGACATTAGCCTCACTGGCGTACAAATGTCTCACGCTGGTAAACTCAGTGGTGTCACCTTGAATACCAATCACAACTTGCGAATGTTTTTCAAAATCAACGTCATCTAGACTCATTTCTTGTTTATCGTAACATCTGTTCCATTCTTCAATGAATTCCAAAGCTTTGAGAGTAAACTTAACCGCCATAACACGATCATTTGCAGAAGGCGTGAATCCTTGTTGTACATGTCCAGGTATGGCTGTTCTTGTTTCGAACCTATTGTTTGCATTTTCTCTAATGATATCAGCAATTAACTCAGTCGAATACACTGATGATGCTTGTTCGTTTCTGATTATCAATTTACCATTATGATCTTCCCCACGATCAGTTTGAAATACTTTATACAATAATTCGATATCTCTTTGTAATTCAATTAAATTGATTTTTTCTTCAGGCGTATATGTTGCCAATGCTCCGGTAATCAAACCACAATAACTTGCAACGTATCCTGAATGTCCTCCTTGAACTTCAACCACAAAAACTCTTCTTCTACTACTGGATGCTGACTGTTGTACTGCATCACAATATGTAACTAGCTGATTCAAACAAGTGTCTGATCCTAAAGAATATTCGGACCCTGGAACATTGTTACTAACAGTAGCAGGAATCACCACCATTGGAATTTCAAATATTGGATAATTGGGCTTTTGCTCGTGTAATTCATGTAACGATGTGAATGCCTCAAATCCTCCAATAATTAACAATCCTTGAATTTGATATTTTTGTAAATAATAGGCAACTTTTCCAAAATCAGTCGATGGTAACGATCTGTTTGTACCAATTTCCGAACCACCTTTACTATGCCATCCTTCTACATCTAACCAGTTCAATTTTTTAAATTTACCCTTGGTGAGTCCCAGGAATCCATCTTGAATGGCAAATAAGTTATGGCCACGTGATAAACTATACAACGCACAAGCTCTTGTGGCAGCGTTCAAGCCAGCAGATGCTGCACCAACATGGATAACCCCAATGTTCAATCTTCTGTCTTGTGGCAACGATTCAGATCCATCATCATAATAGGATATAGCTTTGTAGTAGCGGTATGAGTCAAAAAAATTTGCATCTCTTAACGACATTGCCTTGTCGAAATTCTTTGATTCGATATTTTCAGCCACGGCTTTTGTTTGCTTAACAGCATCAACTAATGGATACCTCACGATTTTGTTTTTCAAAATTCCAATCATTGGTGATGGTTTGTCTGGGGTCAAATCCAATACGGCTTTAACTGCTTCCACTCCTTGCATGGTGGCCAATCTTCTATCGGTTGCAACTGCAGTACCTCCTCTTTGCACATGTCCCAATATAGTGGTTCTTGTGTCCAAGCCTAAATCGACCAAGACATTTTTAACTTCTTCTGAAGTGATTGGATTCAATTCGTCATCAATGGCACCCTCAGCAACTATAACTGTGGTTTTTCTTCTACCATATGACCTATGTCTTGAGCAAATGTCTTTGAGTTGTTGTTTCCATTCATTTGCTTTTGGTGGTCGTTCAGGGATAAAAATAAAATCTGCTCCTGTTGCTATACCAGACATCAAGGCCAACCAACCACAATGTCTACCCATCACTTCAACGACAAACGCTCTACTATGTGAGGATGCAGTCGCACCGATGTAATCAACCATTTCTGTGATTCTTTCCAATGCCGAATACGCACCAATGGTAACATCAGTTCCAGACATGTCATTATCAATGGAACCGACCAATCCAACAATTGTTAAATGCTGGTATGGTTCAACTTCCTCCTTTGTGAGTTTTTTAGTTTCTACCAATTCTTCAACCAATGATGGCCATTCGCTTCTAAACAAATCAGCTCCTGTCAACGAACCATCACCTCCACAAACAACCAATGCGTCAATTCCGTTTTTGATCATGTTGTAAGCTCCCAATAATCTTCCTGATCTTTCTCTAAATTCTTTACACCTAGCAGTTCCGATAGAAGTACCACCCAAAGACAAAAAAGACCTGACGTCTGCCCAATCCATTTTTTTCAACAAGTCTCCTCCTTTGACTAAACCTTCATACCCTTCGTAAACTGCAAAAACATCACAACCGTAAAAAATTCCCGCTCTGACAACAGCTCTGACGGCAGGGTTCATACCAGGAGCATCCCCACCAGAGGTCATAACTGCTATTTTCTTCTTCTTGTTAGTGTTGCCAACGGTCTTCTGCTCCTGCTCTAGTAAAGCTTCTTCTACTTGACTTTTAGTAGTTGATTTTGTTTTCAATATTTCTTGCGTAGTGAAATCAATATATTCTTGTGGAGAGTGGAACTTATGTTTGGATAATGTGTTTTTAGTGTTTGTGAAACTCAATACATTACCTAAAGGATCTTCAGATAATAAAATGTTTTCAGTCAATTTGCCGTATTTATAATCAATTTCTTTGAATAAAGCTTCAACTTTTTCCAAATTAGTTGAAAAAAATACAAATTGTTTGTTCAATGATTCATACGGTTTCTCATTCGATAATCTAATCTTGATCACTGTTGATTCAGTTAGCTTCTCACAATTATCACCATTGTAAATCTCCAATTCTTGCCAAGGAGTCAAATTCCCATTAGCATCTGTATTTTGTAAAGGATATGATTCTAACCATACTTCCCTAAGTGAGTCCTTAGATACTCCGAGTTGTAATTGAGCTTTACTCGAAGCTGATGACCCATTATCAGACACTCTAGAAAAATTTTTTGTCAACCTGAACCCGAATTGGTTATAAAACTTGTAAGTGGAATTGAACTTGTCCAAATCATTGGTGATCAAAGATATGTAGCTAATACGCTCGAGTTGTTCTAAACCGGGCATAGTGGAAAGTATACTCAGGTATCAATTGGTTGTAAAAATGTATTGCTAAAAATTATATACTTATATCAGAAAAAAAAGATGGTTTGGTTTTGTGTTCATCACCAGACGAAATTTGAATATGACGTTGATTTCGGACAACTGTTGCACTCGCAGAAAACAAAATTGGCACCGCACTATTTTTTTAGTTGCAAATCACCACAACGTTAGTGAGATGGTGATAACTTCACACAAGAAGATAACCATTAGTGATCCTGATGGTGAGAGACACGAGCCGTTCCTTTTGATTTTGACTTTTCCCATTTCATTCTCATCTTTATTTGCAAACTGAATAAACTTTCTACTTGGTTCAATATCAGAATCATCGAAATGAACAAACTTTCTATGCTCTTCCGATTCATGTCCAGATTCAGACTCTGAATCTGAATCCGATTGTGGTTTTTTGAATTTCTCAATTGAAACTTCTTTAAGTTTGGATATTGATCCTTTGATCTTTTCACGATTTAAAACCAACCTTCGTTTATAATAATCGTTTCCCTTTTTGGAATTTTTCCCGTTTGGATACTTTGGTCTAGTCTCTGGTCTGAATTTCTTCTGCACCTCCGTGTCATCTCCGTATATTCTCCCACCTATGGAGGTCAACTCTTGCCATTGGCCATTTGGTAGCCACCCGTAAGTGTATGAGCGTCCGGTGGAGTAATCAGTGGCACGCATGTTTTTGATGTACATATTGAATGGTCCTTGTTGGTAATTTGTCTCTCCTCCTGCCCATGAGACAGTTCCAAAATCGTTCGAATCATCACCTCCAGACCATAAACTAAGTTTTATCAAACATGGACTAGTCGGGAACCCATACATGTTGTATTCATCAACAATCCGAATGAGCTTCTCATTGAGGTACCATTTGATTGAGTTTGGCGTCCATTCTATACCATATTTGTTATACACTTCCAATGGATTGTTGGGTAAAAAATGGTACCGTCCGCGTTCGTAATCGGATATATTGCCCTTTATGAAATAGTTTGTCTGGAACTCGTACTTGTCACTGCCAAATATTTCACATATATCAATTTCATCAAGGTCGTCGCTTTGCAAATAAAACGAGCTTATGATTCCAGTGCCTTCACTGCCTTTAATCTCAGCCTCGACTTTTCCATACATTAGATAAAAGCTGGACACCAAAGCAGGATTGTCGTATTCCTTGTCTATTGTCAATTGTAGACCAATATCTGGATCAAACTTGACACCTTCTCCATTACTGGATATCGAAAAATATTGAGTACCACTTAGAAAAGAATCATGTATTGAAGAATTCAAGGCTTCATTAGCTACCAAACAATTGGAAGTTTGTAAAGGGTTGCATTTTTCGTAACACAGACAAAGCGATGTATAAATCAACCAGTGTAACATTTCTAACCACAAATACATTTGTTTTTTTTGCACCCAAAACAAAGAGAGAGAAAAAAAAAAAAAAAAGGTTGAAAAATATACGCGTTAAAAAGGATGGACTACGATGAATCAGATGTCAGGAAAACGCTACTTACATATATAAAGTCGGTGAAATCAATTGAACAATATGAGCTACTCGATGCATTGAAATTGATTATAGATAGGCTAGAAGTTTCAAGTGAGGCCCTGGTGCAGACATTGAACCAGTACATTACAGATATCAATAATCAAATTCAACAACAAGGGTTTAAAATTGAAAGAAAGAACCATGAAGTCAGCGGTGCGTTGTTTTTCATTTATATAAACACCATGATTGATGAGATCATCAAACAGAATTCTTATTATTCAGTCACGGAATTGACTACGGTGAAATTATTGATTGAAGATTTATTTGAATATTCACACTCAAATTATGGATACTGTTTGAGTCGAACACAGGCACACCAACGGATAGCAAACAATTTGAACCGGTCGTTAAAAGAAAGTGCGTTTTTTGTAGACCGATTAATCGATGATGGGTGGTTTAACTTGACGTTGGATGATAAATTGATACCATCTATTAAAACCTTGTGTGAGTTGAAACAAAACTTGATTGATAATTTTTACGAAGAAGGTAAATTGTTGCTTTGTAATCAATGTAAAGAGATTGTTACTTTAGGTTTGTTGACCCCACAGAAGGAAAGTTTCCACCGAAAATGTTTCGACGTATACTCAAGAAATAACAATTTACAAATCAATGAGTCGGAACTAATCAGAGCTGGTCCTGATCCTTCGACTTTATAAATCAAAACTGTCCATGTAATCGGCCTCCACCTCATCGATCAAGTCCCAATACCATTCTTCAATAATTTGTTCGTCGTATCTAACACTCAAGGGTTTCACTGAGTCATCGAGTGGAGGGTATTGAAAATGAGGACCAGGATTCAATTGTACAGCACCGTATTGAAATGCCGATAACATTGGATAATAGCCTAGACTACCATCGTCTGTGTTTTTATAATTTGGATTTTGTTGCTGCTTCACGTTTGAAGATAGATTAATATCTTCATTTTCCTCGATATTGGTTGGAAGAAATGAATACAAATCAGTAAACTCTTCCTGCTTGACTCCATTTTTGAAAAATGTCAATTTTGAATTTTTTATAACCGGAATATTCTTTGTCTTATCATCCATTTCTATAACTGCTTTTTCTCCAAAAACACTCACTGGGTTCAATAAATGATCCATGGTCTTTGTGGATGAATATTCATATTGTTCATAGTACAACACGTTTTTGTACCTTATTGGAATCTGGTCTCTGACAATATTACCATCTTGATTGAAATTTACATCTTCTGACGGATTGGCTTTTTTCTTTGTCTTTCTCTTCTTCACTGGTTTATGATCCGCTTGTTTCGATTGCTCAAACTCAAAAATGTCTTTTTTCTGTTCGTCGATACTGGGCAATTCAACTAGAAACCCAATGACATCTCCCGTCTTGAACCCATCCTGTATGCAGCATTTTTTCCTTCTACTAATGGTCATCAATTGGCCATCTACGTCTCGGAGTCCATATCCGTACCCGTCAAACCCTACTGGTGCTTCTAGACTAGCCTCTTTTCTGCAGACGCCGATGCGCACGTGCGAGGTTTCGTCCAGTCGTATGATTTTGAATTCGAAATAATACGAACCTTGTCTGATTCCCACATTTGTACGAGCGCTCCTCCATCCTTGTTTTGTTGTTATGGTGGAGAAGTCTTGGCTGAACAACGCTCCATTCGACCTATCAAACAAACTGACACCAATCTGATACGGATCAATCTCAGTCGTGGAATATAAATTTGATTTGAATGTTGGGTTAGGTCGACAGAGTTTGTATTTGAACCCACGACGGTTCAATGGTATGTCTTCATTTTGAAAAAACTCAATTCCCTCAATCTCCACCTCTTTAATTGAATAAGGTAATTTAATATTCTCGGAGTCTAAATCTTGTTGTTTAAAGGGCACTGGCTTCAATCTAGGGTGAATCACAACATTGTGCTGCTGTTGCTTCAACTTGGACTTGGAAACAACATCCTCCTCTTTTTTTCTCTCTTTTGATCTTGTTGAATACGCATGTTGTTGTTGGGGGTCAACTTGGACTTGTGGCTCTATCGACGGCTCCTCAGAAATCGATTTCTCCATACAGTTGAGGTTTTTTTTTTTTTTTTTTTTCCATTTGTATATTCAGAACAAGACTATACATTCTTCACCACCAACTTGTCTTGTTAGTAGTTAGTTTATTCGTAGCTCTACCTGTATCGTGCAATAAGGCCGAACTCTTGACCAAAACTTTGCCTTTAGAATTCTCTATCCTGCTCTCCAATAGAATTGTTTTATTGTCATTTTGCGGACTCTCTTTGAAATTGGTCCTTACAATCAAAAACTGATCTGCAAATGTAGGATATTTGTAATTTATAGTCAAGTTTTCCACTTTGAAATCATCTTTCAAATTCGATTTGGTGTATTTCGATAACGACGCGTTTCGTTTGAAAGTCTCATTTAACAAAGTGGCTATGATGCCTCCATGAACAATGAAAGGATACCCACATAATCGATATCCAACGTGTAAAATAGTCACTCCTTCATCACTTTCAATGTTGTGGAATATTGTAGGCTTGATTAAAATTCCTCCTGGCTTTCTCAAAGTTTGATTCGTCAAAGTAGGAGTGCTGTATTCATCTTGAGACACAACTTGTGCTTGGTTGTCCAAAATGTTTCGATCCAAGTTTTCCCAACTTGATAGTTTATACCATTGATGGAGGTTTTTAGGATGGGATAATTGTTGGTATATTGGTAATTGTTTCATTTGATATTCCAACTGCATGGGCAAAAGATTTATTTGGTCGTCTTTTTCATCGATGGATCTGGTGAATTGTTCATAGAAATTGAATAACGTCTCATTGTAGCTGAGATAACAGCCAACCAAGAAGAAAAACGACGTTGTTTTCCAATTTATAAAGGTTGGTTTTTTAAACTTGGCTATATGTTCGAATGGTGAGTCTTGAGAATACCGAGTAGCATAATTTCTGTAATGAATTTTGGAAAATAACGAAAGCCTTTTACATAGAGGTTGAGTTCGGGATAGCATTATGATTTTACCGAGGTGGGATGGTGGATATACTTTTTTTTTTATTTATTTATTTGTGTTCTCACTTGTGGAGTCAATCGATGGAAGTAGTACGAAGCAGACCAAATACGACCCAAAAACAGCCAAAGAAACTGAGCCTATTTCCAGCGAGTGTGGTCGTATCAGTGGACCCTACTCACACGTCAATAACGACGGCAACAACAGTAAGGCAGAGAAGCCAACCCCGTGAAACAAGATCCTAAAAGACCAAAACAAAGAAAATAACTCAATAAAAAGTACAAAAGGGTTTTAACAATTTTTCCTACCAACCGCTCGATCGCTGCAACAGAGATCCTACATAGTCAACCGTATACCCTGTATAGTCAAATATATGTCGAAAGAAGAAAAAAAAAATATCGAGTCATTTTTAAGTTTGAAAGTTGTAGCAGCTGATTACATAAAGACGTTGTCGTCTTGTACATGATTGGCGCATTGTTATGAGCTCTTCCCCTCACTGTCTGGTTATGTTGAAACTGGCCATTCTCAACTTTCGTGGCATGGGCTTTGCCGAAACTTCCGGGATTAAAATATGTTATTCCGTTGGCCTAAGAATTTTATTTTCTGTACACACCTCGTTAAAAATAGCCATGTTGAGCCCAGCCGGTCTTACTTTTGGGCCAAGAGGCTGTTAACTGTTATTATTTTTACACCTGTAGCATACGACAATCGAAAGCATTCTTAATTGCTTAAACCCAAGAAATCGTTCCTTTGCATAATTTCACAACGATTTAACTTATCAGTTTCATTTTTTATACGTTTTACATAATACATTGCAATTGCCACAAAAGTGAATTAAACAATTCTAAGAAGCTAATTCAGGTTATATGGTGAAGTTCCAAAACAATCACCGACAGATCAATAGACAAAAGTCACTTCCACTGAATAACAGAATAATCTTCAGCTTCCTAACTCGGATCAAATTAGATCAATAAGAAAACAAGAAAAAAATTAATAAAAAAGCTAAAATATATACAAAATTGTCTGTGTTACATGTCATTTGAATTAACGTTTTTGGGGGCTTCTGGAGGTCCCTTGGAAAACAACACATGCTCTATTCTATTGAAACCTGCCGCAACCACTTACAACCAATTGGTCAATGCTGATACGCGAAATCTTGTCTTGTGCATTGATGCTGGATCAGGTATGGGGAAATTGACGGAGATTATAAACCAAGAAGCAAAGTTTCAAATATCAAAGTGTAATTTACTAGATTTTTACAACGACTCATTACCATTTGAACAATACTACCATCCCAATATCGAAATCACAACTCCTTTCAAATCCTTATCAAAACTAAGTCCAATCAACTACACAAAATTAATATACAACAAAATCAACAACATTCTAATAACTCATCCTCATTTGGATCACGTGTGCTCCTTGATCATCAATTCAGCTGGATACACCACCAAGCAACAGGACGATATTAAAGATATCTTTGGGTCGAGGTATACAATCGACTCGCTACAAAACCATTATTTCAACGGGGTTGTGTGGCCAAATATGCCCAGCTTCAATATCGTACGTCTTAATGAGATTGAGTTCAAAAAACAATTTCAAATTGGCGAGTACAACATAACCATGTTCCCCTTGAGTCATGGGGAATTGAATCTAGTGCACAATCACACGCGGAGGGGGTCATCAATAACAACCATTCCTCCGGGAATAGACCCGCGAGCATTTGACAGAAAATTGTCTCCCAACTCACCGCCTTCCATGAGTGAAGACGATTTGAACGAGGTTAGTAAGAGCCATTACTTATCGTCGGCATATTTGATCGAATACCAAGGGCAGGAGATCTTGGTGTTTGGCGATTTCGAATGCGACGCAATCAGCACCTTGAATTATAACTCAGCCATTTGGCATCGAGTGTCGCGAAACATCATTGAGAAAAGATTAAAGTGCATAGTTTTAGAATGCTCAAATGGCTCCGACACAAATGTGGATGAGTTGTACGGACACTTGACTCCCAAACACTTGTTTCAAGAATTAAAACAATTAGAAACCCAATGTAAATTGATTTCATCCACACCAACTCCACTACAAGGGTTGAATGTGATTATAAACCACGTCAAGGAACCAATATTATCAAACGCAAAGGAAAACTTCTCTGACCCTAGAAAACACATATTGGCTCAGTTAAACGATCTCAACGAGAGTGAAAAGTTGGGCTGTTGTTTCTCGATTGGCCTCAGCGGCACCTCGATCATAATATGAACACCGATATAGAAATATATATGTATATGCATCCATCATCTTATTCAACTATATAATTCTCTGAAGTGATGTTTGAATGTAAATCAAATGGATAACTCTCCTCTTCTTCTGTATTGGAAACTACATCAATTACAGAAACACCACACAACGAAGCATCACTTTCGACCAACTCAGTATTCACAATATCGAATTGTAAATGTAAGGGGAACAACGAGTCTTCTTCGTCCAATGGTATTGTAAAGTCAAAGGATCCAGATGGATCTTCTAAAGAGATCGAATCAATGTTGAATACAACCCCTTGGTCTATGTTTTCAAAGCTAATGTTTTCAGGTTCGTTTTGTAAATGGACGTCGTTTGAAATTATAGGCACCAATATTTTAATGTTTTCAACTTTGAAGTTTTTAGTTGGATGTGATTCAATCAAATGTGAAGTCAATTCATATTCTAAAGTTATGTTTGCAATAGATGACTCATCAATACTGACCCATGCTGTGATCACAATTGGTACAAACTGGGTGTCGTCTTGTTTACCATTGCTTTTCCATTTCAACACTCCCAATGCTGAATCGTTACTTGGGAAGGTCTTGGATTGATCTTTGACATTAATAATGTTTGATGATTGAAATAATCCTTTATCTACATTTGGATGCGTTTTGAAATTTTTCTTCTCTACTGATTCGCCTGGATTCAATAATATTTTACAATTTGCCAATTCTTTATTATTGATTCTAAGTTGTAAATCCCCCTTGACTTCTGAAGAGCTTATGGATCCTTCTCTCGATAATTGCGCACTGACTTTCTCAACAATGGTTATCAATATACCGTTGTTTTGTACTTTTGGAACTTGAGGAATTGGTGAAGCCGATTTCTGTGGTATTGATGGTGGTGTGGGTTTATTGAATATAGGTTGATGTGATGAGAGTAATGGTTCTTCAACCGGTTTTGCAGTTGGTTTTTTCCCTAATCGTAATCCCCCACCTCTTGGTCTAGATTGAATTGGTTGAGGTGTTGGATTGGTCTCAATTACAGGGCTTATTTGATGGGTGGGTTGATAAGATTGGCTTGCATCATAACCAAAAGATGAATTGCCAATTCCAACCGATCCAATACCTGGCATTTGTTGTTCCAAATTCTTTTTGGCCAATTCTTTTCTTTGTATTTCTTTGGCTCTTCTTTTCCTTTCTTCAGTGGCTTCCAATTCTTTATTTCTTTCAATGATTTCTTGGATTTTTTCTTCATGAGAATCCATTTCCAAAAACGTTTGCACTTGACTCATTGTCAAGTTTTCTTTATAACCCAAATTGATAATTTCATCAAAAGAATCAATGATTTCAAATGAAGATTCAAAAATTTCTCTTTCATCGATATTCCTCAACAAACTACTGATTGTGGAAACAAATAAATGCAAAGTATCAATATCTTGCAAAATATTGGAAGACTTGTTTGTGATTAATACTATGTAGAATTCTTCCAATGGTTGGTATACATATCTGACATTTTCATCTTCAACACTTGTGTGTTGACTAGATGAATTGGAAATTAAACTAGGAAAGTTGGATAATAATAAAGTGATTCTGTCTCTAGATATGTCTCTAAATTGCCTAGACAACAATGGTTTACCACCACGAGTACAGATTGAAGCCGATAAAACTACCATAGTTCTTGTTGTTGGAATGAAAATTTATTGCAAAGGTGCGTGTCAACAAGAAGAAATCAAAAGTCGTGCATCAGTATAATTTTTGATTAAATGTTTGATCCACCAAGTCCTGATAAGTTAGTAGAGGACATCAAAATTAGATAATGTACATACTAGAAGCTCAGTGGTTACTATTTGGTTGAATAAATCTTGTTTTTCTTTTTTGGATGAAAGAATAAATTCTTGCAAAGTGTGGTTGTTTAAGATTGTAATTGCTTGAAAATATGTCAACCCGCATTTAATCAAGAACTCACATTCTGGATTTTCTTGATCTACGGTTTTGTTTAGAATTTGAGGTGACTCCAATTCAACTATTTTTAAGATGCATTGAGATAGTTGCAGGTTTGACACTGTAAACAATTTAATTTTGAATTGCATTATTATTATCATCAAATTTTGCAACTTGTCAAGGTTGCAAGTGAGAAAGCTTTCTGATTTGTAATGTATCACGAGATACAAGTTGTGACAATATTTTTTGTTCTCTACAAGTTGGGACAATACAATATCCTCACCCTTGTTGTTTCTTTGCAAAAAATAGTCTGAATCTAACAAGATAATACCAGTAATTGCATTGACAAATATATCTATTTTATTTTTAGAGGTTGTCTCAATAACGGATATGTGAGTTTTTAGAATTTTGTAAATTTCATAATTTTTCATCAAAACTGACTGGTTTATTATAATGTATCGGTTTGGCAGGTATTTAGTAGTGACTTCTTGATCATGGGTGGTCAATTGTTTGGGTTCTTGCAGAACTTGGATCTCTTTAGTCGGTTGTAAAAACGGCAAGGATTGCAAAGCTAGGGGAATACTTTGCCTTGAATTGGGATTTGGTTCCCTTTTGAATTGGATCAGCTGTTTTACACCAACATCGTTTTTGTCACTTGGGTTTGCGGTCGAATCCACCATACGCAATATAATTTTTTTACAACTCCCTGATAATAAAACAATAAATACTACAAGCTCTACAAGCTCAGACAAACACCATCTATCTTTCAAAAGACAGTTTTGAAATTTTATTTAGATGTAACATAGTAACATATATAGAATTTAGTTTGGGATAATGATTTCTCCAAATTGCCAAACAGAATCTATGATGATGAAATTGAAAAACATTATTGTAGCTCAAAGTTGCAAACAATTGATTAATTCTGCACCTAAAATTGTAGACTTACTATCCTAGTGTTTGATTTGTAATGTAATTCCTGTAGCACAAAGCGGTATTCTTTACTCAATCTCAGTGGAATCGTTTCAAGATAGATTTGAATGCTCAATCTGCGAAAAACTACAAATTACTGCTAACCAAATATTGATATTTCTGATCTTACGAAAACCTTCGTGGCGATTATATTCTTATGATCAAAATCGTTTCCAACAGTTTAAAACATTGAGACTAACTGACATTCACAATGAAAAAAGTGTTGGAATCATGTTTCACGTCTAATCTCAAGTCCCGCCATTAATCGCCAAAACAATTTTTTAATTATGATACTCTAAATTTTCCGTGTTTACTCCATATAGTTTTACTTTTGTCTTTTAAATTCCGTCAAGAAAGCCTTATTACAATTGAGTTTGAAAGACACGAGGAAGCCGGGACACTGCACTCACCCAACTTTCTCCATGTTACCACAAGTGAGCTTCACAAACTGTTGGTTTCAATAATACGTATTTTCCTTGAAGAACAAAACACATCTCCTGAAATTAAACATTGGTAATAAAATAGATCTGTATTTTTATGAATCAGCACTTTTCCGCGGGATGTGATCGATCTAATATTTAATACGGAAACGTTAAAATGTTTAATTCACAGTTATATCATCATTACGTCAGAGTACATTTGACGCTCAAACGTTTGCACACGCGAAAAAAATAATTTAACCTATTTAAGCTTTTTAAAACTGTGCATGGTTGTTTGTGTACACTTTGTTTAAGGTACGCCAACAATAATAATATCTCAAACTTTATCCATCATATACAAATCTCAACAGCATCATCGCTGATATCTTGTTATTACACCTACAACAGTTGTAAACACAACTTATACAGTGTCAGCACTGGACAAAAAACTAGCTTTGGTTTAATTTGATGCCGTTTCGTGTCCCTGGTTTTTTTCTTTTTTTTTTCTCTTTCTTGTTCCTGTGTGTATGGGTTTTGCGCCCGTTTGTTTACTTCTCTTTGCAGGTTTTGTGTTGATAGTTGCAAATCTAATTTTCAACTGAAACATAATAAACACTGTTAATTCGCCAAGGGGTAATCTTGGCTGTATTTCCCTGTTTATTTTCAGGTACAAGTTTTATTTTTTTTTCTCTTCACTTTAGCTTTTCTTTTTCATACCTCCAAGGTTTGGTGTTGGTCCTTAGTCCTTTCTTTATTACGCTCATTTACTCACACATCGTCCATGACTACTTCATCTTCTTTGCCCGCTGGTTTATTATTGGATTCCTCAGCATTATCAACCACAACAACTCCAACTGTAACACCTTCGATAACTGATTTGCACGCAGGTACATTTGTCCAGAACAACGTCGATTCCGAGACAGATGAAGCTCAATCAGGAATATTGACTGCATCGAATTTAAGTAGCGATTTGAGAGGCTCATTTGCTTCGGGTTCAGATGTGCAAACTTTAACCATTGACGAATCATCAAGTTCAGGAAAAGTCAAAAGTACTCAAGGTATTTCTAGTCAAAGTGGATCCGATAGACTCAGTCCCCCAATCAATTATAAATCGTTGAAATACGGCTTGATATTGTCTACAATTGGATTCATGACTATTCTCACTTTATAAAACAATTACTTTTTGAACAGGTTCAACTAATGATGGTAAAATACAAATTCAGTTCTTTAAAAAATAGGCATGTCGATAATTCAAAAATATACCCTTACAAATTAATAAGAAAGATGTATACGCAATATAAAAAAAAAACAATTTCTATTTTTTCATTAATACTCAAAGTATCAAGATTATATATCTAAAAACTTGTCGTCCAAGTATATTTCCATCTCATAGTCTGGTTGAAACTCTGTGTACAAAGTCTCGGGATCACCATCGTGGTGTTCACAATAAGCTGCTTCTTCTTCGCCTATAACTTTCAAAGGCTCATTGGCTGCTTGAGCAATCAATTGTACCTGACATGATTTCTCGAGCAAAGAAAATAAATAAGCTGCTTCATCAACTGTGCCTCCAACTGTTAATAAACCATGATTTTGTAAAATCACACCTTTACCATTACCCAAGGCCTTTGCAATACATTGGCCTTCTTTCGAGTCCAAGGCAACACCACCAAAGTCCTCATAAACAGAATGCGATTTGTAAAACGTGCATACGTCTTGGTTGATCATGTCTAATTCTTTGGCAATGCAAGACCAAGCCTTACCATAGGTAGAATGGGTGTGACAAGCGGCATGAACATCGGGTCTAGCTTCATGAATAGCACTGTGGATAGCAAATCCAGCTGCGTTTATTGCCAGTTGGTTCCCATCGGGTAAGATGTTTCCTGCGGCATCTACATGAACCAAATCGGACGCTTTGATCAATCCAAAATGCTTGCCCAAGGGATTGATCCAAAAAGTTTGAGGATCTATTGGGTCTCTGACGGATATATGGCCCGCTGTTCCTTCAGTGTACCCTTTTCTGCTAAACACTCTGAATGCTCCTGCTAAATGTTGGAGAATCCATTTGCGATGACAAGTGGGGTCTTCAAATTTGGGTAATTGGTATGGATGTTTGCCACCTTTGGCAATGTTGTGAGACCCTCTTTCGCCTAATGAGTAGCCGCGAGTAGTAGAACCGGTGTTTAATGATGTGGGAGACATGTGGGTTAGTTACCAAAAGTATTAAGGAACAGATAAGGTATAAATAGTTTAAATGTAAGTAGTTAGTACACAGCGGAAAAATTGGCGGCTACAGCTAAATTAAACTGATTTTTTTTTTTTTTTTTTCAGCCATGGAACTGGGTACCCATGAGTGAGGCTGCAAAACCTATTGACTCGGATTACTACTTATCAGTCTCAAGCAAGTTGATACCAAGTCACAGATTGTGCTGTAACGGTTATTTTGCAACAAATCAGTTGATTTTGTTGCTGGCCATGTGAATAATAGTCCAATTGAGATTTGATTTGTGGCCTCATAGATTCAGTTACAACAATCTCGAAAATCAAATTCCGATGATTAACCGTCGTGCAAAGGTTGATTATGACCCATTATTAGTGTTATACAATTACTGATTACTACAGCAATTTTGTGTCAATAGATGATTATATTTTCTCTGTGTGATATACGTGCTAGACCAGCGGTAACTAACACCAATTATGAAGTCAACTCAAACAAAGTAAAATTGTAATTATCAGTTGGTTTGTGATTATTTTCCTCACGTACAGCTAATCAGAAAACACCAATAACTCTATCTAATCCAGTTCTACCCTTTTTCCAGTGTTGAGTATGGGAGTGAAAGAAAATGACATGGTGCGACATATGCAAAATGTGGTGTGCATATAGAATGCTTTTTAGCAGCCGTATCAGTGGCATAAATTGTTAAGTATGTGCAAAAGATATTTGATCATTACTCTAGTTGTAAGTACCAATAAATCTTGAAAATATGCTCATTAGACAGTTTAACTATGAATCAGTATTTCATAGCTCTTTTGGCTCAAAAAAAACGTTCAAAATGGTGTATTTATGATGTTGTAATGATATCTTAGATTTTAGGCAAAACAGCTGCAAAAGATGATTCATAAATTTCGAGCTTCTCTTCGCTTGATATGCAGTTGCCAAATTGAAGCCCCAATAGTTGATATCACCAGCGTTACTTCGGTTGAAATTTGTGACAAATTCGTACTGGCCTTCAGTTTCCTTGTATTTCTTTCCATAATGGTGCATTATTTCTATCGGCATTTTTGAAAGCCGTGTTTTCATTTTCAATCTAATGTAAGCAATCCGGCGATCAGATATCCTGGCGTATTCGTTAATCTGATTGTTGAGATGATAGTCTCGATTTTCCAATAACCTCAATTTCGTAGTCTTGTACAGGGTATCAGATATGACTTCAAGGGATTGTACTGCACTGATGGTTTGATACGTCGATGACTGTAACCATACAGGTGTTAGTTGAAGTGCTTGATGCGCATAATGACTGGCGTAGGGGTAGACCGCGGGACCAACGATATGTGAAACGGATGGTACAACATCGGGATAAGTTCTCAATGCTGAAATGTAAAGTATCACCGAACTAACAACAACTTGAAACGTTGTTAACGGTAAGCGCCTCCGTGTGGCTGTGACTCTTTGCCTGGTCGAGACCTCCATGTTAGGTAACCTGGGTGTATATTTGAGTAGTTATAGTCTATTTACGTTGTCGAACCTTTATAGTCCGACTAGAAACGCCACATTACCTATTCGGTAAGGCCATGAGCCGCACTAACTGTATTATACCTTACATCGGTGGGAACGTGTTCAGAGTATTGCAGCTCTATATGATGTTTAACATCCTCATTCGGGCCCACGGTTTTTGCGTATTCCACGGTGCCAACCTCATGATTATGTAGATGTACAAACTTAACCTTGTATTCGCCATTTTCAACCATTATTCTTACTTCAGATTGGCGCAAGGGTTGGTTCGACACAGTTTTTGTTCTGCCTGAATTCTTAGTACTCTTCAGCGCTCTTGGTTTTACGCCTTTGTGACAGGGATATTTAACCCAGCCATTTCTAGCATTTGGAAAAAATTCAAGCTTACGGCTGTTTTCCTTGACTCATAACTTTCCATTTTTAAAATCGTGAGATAAACATGTTCCACATACATATTTAGCGTACTTCTTTCTCTTATTCAAAAAGCTTAAACACTGCTCATAAGACAGCAAACGAATAATCATCGTGTCACCTTTTGCATTTGCAACTGTTGATATGGATCAATATCACAGAATTGACATCTAAGACAAGAAGATAAACAATATGAATAACTAATGTATTAACGAGAGATTCGCCTCGGATGGTTTGGAAGAAGTTATGCATTTAGAAGATAAAAGTAGATTCTAGAAGATAAAAGAAAATAAAAGAAACAAAATCTATCTACATTAGATTTGAGAAAGAATATAAATAGGACTAGGTTTTACCTAGAAGTAAGACGTAATTAACAAATATATAAAATATTAACTATTACACAACATGTCTTCAAATGAAATTGGAGAAACCGATACTGCTGCTACCAATAAGGAAATCGATTATCAAGTTCAAGGTAAGAGTTCATTTCGCTGCCTGAAAGCTTGGGGATTGCCCCATCAAAATATTTCTTGGGAAACAGTGACTTAGAAGCGTATAACCAGATAAGATTAAGCAAGGCATTTCAGATTCAGATTCACGACCAATTTTGTTGATGAATTCCATCGTTGTTTCGAATGTATCAAATCGTTGTAATGTTTTGAGTGATGGATCCATAAGTTTATCCCAAAATGTTTATACTTATCAACTGCAAGTAACTTACCATATTCTTTTTGATAATCGATCTCTCTATCTGGTGTAGCAGCATTAGTTTGTTCAATTCCACTCATGTTTATCTATTTCTTTCTTGTCTTAGATGCTTATACATTATCTTTGAGATATTGTTTCATATCAACATCCTCCCTTAATGTAGGCATCTAAGTCCACAAAGCTCAACTAGTTTCTTAAATTGAGTTTTTCCTAAACCTTTCGTAAATATATCCGCTAACATATTATCAGTAGACACATGATTTAGTTTGATTGTCCCTTCTATTACATGTTGTCTGATAAAGTGACATCTGATATCTATGTGCTTGGTTCGTTGATGATGAACTGGATGTTCACTAAGTAAAATTGCTGATGCATTGTCTTCATTGATTACAATGGGCAATTCAAATTCAATCTCTTGATTATCCTTAATAAGTTGTAACAACCAAATTACTTCCTTCACGGTTTCGGCTATTGCCATGTATTCAGCTTCTGCTGTAGACAAGGCAACGCTTGCTTGCTTCTTTGACTTCCAACTAATGGGAGCACCCCCAAGCTTTATTATGTATCCACTGATAGACTTTCTATCTTTTGAAGTTGAGCTCCAGTCAGCATCTGTGTATACCTGAATGCCTTCACTTTTCCCATAGCATAAACCATAATTTATGGTTCCTTTTAGATATCTCAAGCAGTGTTTTGCTGCTGTGAGATGCCTTACTTCTGGTGTTTGAAAGTGACGAGATAACACACCAACAATGTAGCATATATCGAATCTGCAGATATTGCATGCAAATAGCAACTTTCCAACAATAGATCTGTATTCAGTCGCATCACAGTACGTGGGCTTCTCAACATCCTTTTCTAGTTCTACACTTCCATTGTAAGGTAAACTCACTGGGTTACAGTTTTCCATGCCGAATTCTTCCAACATTTTATTTATGTAGTCTGCAAGTGTTACACTGATTCCAGTTTCTGTTTGATCAATGTTCATGCCGAGAAACTTCTTGGGTGAATTCAAGTCTTTAAACTTGAATTTGTTTGATGGTAAGTCTTTGACTTGTTGAATTTTCTCTAACGTATCCCCAGCTATCAATAAGTCATCCACATATAAACCAATGTAGATACCGTCTCTTTGATACAACCCTAATTCTCCTGAAACTCTGTTAAAACCATCGTTTTCTAATACTTCATGGATTTTACGATTCCATGCAGCAGGAGCCTGTTTTAAGCCATACAACAGTTTCTTTAATTTGTAGACCTTGTTGCTGGATCCTTATTCATATCCTGGAGCAGGTCTCATATAGATCTCCTCGGATATTTCACCATTCAAAAATGCCGTGGTGACATCCATTTGATGAATAATTTTTCCCGTATATGCTGATAGTGCAAACAATAATTTGATTGATTCAGATCTGATTACCGGTGAAAAAGTTTCCGAGTAATCTATGCCGGCCTTTTGGGAAAACCCTTGAACAACTAACCGTGCCTTGTATCTACCATTATCCTTCTTGGCAAATACCCATCTGCAACCAATTATGTTCTTTTTGGGTGGTAGGTCCATTACTTCCCAAGTTGCGTTTTCTGCATGTGCAGCCATTTCTGCTTCCATAGCTTCTTTCCAATAATCAACGTCTTTGCAGTTAATTGCTTCTTTGAAAGTGTTTGGAACACCATTTTCTTTTGGACGAGATATAATGTTCACACAACCAGATATGAAGTCTTGACTTGTTTCCTTATTCACTTTCTGTGTGGTATTTCTTATTATTAGCTTCTGTCTTTTAAATGGATTCGTGACAGCTAACACAGGTTTATATGATTCGCTAATCATATAGTGTATGGTATTTTTCTCTCCCTCACACTGATAAGTGGATAACGAAACATTACCAGAAAATGGTCTGACCATATCAATATCTAAGTCAAGATCATCACTTAAATCGGTAGAGACCGAATAATCAGTCAGCAGGCCCATAGACAGAGGGGTATAGTTGGACCGCGGAGACTGCACAAACGACTCTGTGGAGGACACAGAGTCAGTGGCTGGAGATTGTAACACGGACAGCATCTCACTATTAGACTGATTTATTCCAGACCCCCTCAGTTGGACGTCAGGATCATCATCAGTATTATCACTGGAACAAATATTAGCATCAAAATTAGCAGTAGTATCATCAGTACCAAAATCCCTAGCCGAGTCATCACCAAGTTCAAAATCATGTGAATCGACATTATGATTAGTATCCATACCATCATTTGTAGCAGCCTCCAGACTATCAAGCGATACCACGTTATTTGAGTCATCCAGCGGATCTCCGGCAGAACCAGTTATACCATGAAGTGTAGATTGTGAGATTGGGCGTATGATAATGTTTTCGGATCGAGCTGGAAACTGCGAGTCAACAAACTTGACATCCTTTGCTACGACGACCTTGGATGACGCAATGTGATATAAAACAAACGCATATTTATTTTCAGCATATCCTAACATTATACATGAGGCCGAATTCGTATCAAATTTGGAACGATACATTGACGGAATATGACCATATACCAAGCAACCAAACGGGTGTAACCGCTTGTAGTCTGGGACCAGTTTATACCATTTCTCATGGGAGGTACCACCCGAAAATATTGCTTTCGGCATAACATTGAGCAAATACGCTGCGCATACCGACACATAGGCCCAAAAACTGGTTGGAAGTCCCAGTTCATATAATAGGGATCGAGCCTTATCTTCAATAGCTCTGATACCTCTTTCAGCTGACCCATTTTGATGAGACGAGTGGGGAACCGTAGTTTCGTGTTTGATACCTGCCTGAGTGTAATATTCTTTTAAAGTGTTGTTGACAAATTCTCCTCCATTATCAGATCTGACAATCGCAACTTTGTGATTGGACGGATTGAAATGACGTTCCATACGTTTGATGAAGGCAATCAACGTAACCGCAACCTGATTTTTCAGTTTCAACGGAAAACAAAATTTCATCTTTGTGAAGTCATCAGTGAGAACCAACATGTAGTTTTCTCCATCCACACTTGTTTCACCAAAAGAGCCTGCAACGTCAGCATGAATTAGGTACAAGGGAGCCAGAACCGTAGTATTATTTGATTGACGTGGGAACTGACGAAAAGTTTTAGTTCTCGCACAAACGTCACAAGCTTCAAGTAAATCAGATTTTTTATATGGAATCAGCATCTGATCCAACATATGTTTGAAACTGACAGAGTTCGGATGTCCAAACGCCGCATTATACTGAGCAACAGAACAGATAGTTGGTAATTCTTGATTGCGAATAACAGGAAGGGTACATTCAAGCATTGAACCATATTTTCCAACCGGACCAAGCGTGGAGTGTGTGAACACAGCATCATCCATGATGAAATGCTCACCTTCATCTAAAAATGCTTTCGGATTTAATAAGTTAAACAAAAGATCTGGAGCATATCCTGTAAATTTGGCTTGAAATTCGCAAGATTCTGTCTGAAACCTAACTGTACCATAACCAAAAACTTGAATTGTCATTCCATTTGCAACTTGAATAAGACTTGGTGTTTCAAGGGCGACATAATCATGTAGATAGTCTTGTCTACGTGTAAGATTGATTGACGCACCAGAATCAAACAAAAACCGATCGGAAATATCAGTATGGGAAACCAGATTAATAGTAGTGATGACATTTACCTTTTTGTCTTGTGCATCACCATTTACCCACACATTGGGATTAGATGATTCCGTTACCTTGGTCTTCTTAGCATCCTTGCCTTTGTGGGCATCTTGATTGTTTAATCGCCGTTTCTTATAACTGGATAATCTTTGATCAAGATTTGGAATGGTTTGTCCTCTGGGATATCTGGGAGTGGGGCATTTCAACGTATGATGACCTAAACCATAACAGACGGAGCACTGGTATGAGAACACACTGTCGTTGACATCAGTGAATTTTTGGTCAAAGTTCCATCTGGAGTTACCGATCGCTAATACCTTAGGCATGTCCTCGTCTTCAGGATGATTTGAAAGATAGGTTTTCATGTCACTGACAGAGAGCTTAGGATCAGCCCCATCAAAGTATTTCTTTGGAAACAGTGATTTGGATGCATATAACCAGATAAGATTGAGCAACGCCGACATTTCTGGTTCAGATTTGCGACTAATTTTATTGATGAACTCCATGGTTGTTTCAAATGTATCAAAGCGTTTCAACGTGTCACTTGATGGATCCATAAGCTCATCCCAAAGTTTTGTTATTTGTTTATACTTGTCAACAGCCAACAAGGTACCATATTGTTTCCGAATACGTTTCAAAGCAGCTTTGCCAAAAAGCATCTTACTTCTAAGTGGGGCCAAAATTTCATTACTTACTGTTGCCGTTGAAAGGGTTTGTAAAAGTAATCAATCAACAGAAACCGGAACATCATTATCAGTAATATAGCGAACAAATTCCGGACCACCAAGGTTAGCCAGATCTAAAAATCGATTGTACCACAAGTCAAAGTTGTACTTGTTTGTAAGCTTAGTATCTTCAGGCACTTGACTCGCGATGTTCGCGTAATGACTCATAACCTTTTGATAATCGATCTCTCTATCTGGTGTAGCAGCATTAGTTTGTTCAATTCCACTCATGTTTATCTATTTCTTTCTTGTCTTAGATGCTTATACATTATCTTTGTGATATTGTTTCATATCAACAATTCTTTTTTGATACGTTTTAAAGCGACTTTACCAAATAGCATTTTGCTTCTTAACGGAGCCAATCTTTCATTGCTAACGGTCGCACTTAAAAGTTCTTGTAAAAGTGATTCCCAATCCGTGTGAAGTGGAACATCATCATTAGTGATGTAGCGAATAAACTCAGGGCCACCAAGGTTAGCTTTGTCAGGGAATCGATTGTACCACAAGTCAAATTTGTACTTATCTGTAAGTCTAACATCATCAGGAATTTGACTCGATATACTAGCATAATAGCTCATAACCATTTGATAATCGATTTCCTTATTGGTAGCAGCAGTATCGGTTTCTCTAATTTCATTTCTGCCAAATCTCTTATTATAGGAGCAGGTCTTTTTAATGGAATGCTCATAATTGAATTGAAATCTAACAAGCAGGTCTAAACAATTATAAAAATTAGTATATAATAGATTGGGAACCAATCTTATTATTAAACGTACCTGTGAATATTTGGATCAAAAACAATCAATTGAGCCAACTGAACATGAAAAAAGTTAAATTTCGTTAATAAACAAAGAAAGAAGTTGATTTGGACATACCAGCAAGACGAATGGCTAAAAACGAAGTGATAATTGATGAGTAATTAAGAATAAGAACGGTTGGTAGACTAGAATACTTTTGTTCTATTGTGGTTTCGTGAAAAGATAACGCGTGTTTTTTTACCAAAGCGCAGGATAAATCACCACTCAAAAAATAAGCCCAGTTGAATGGAAAATGTCGACTTTTCATTAGATACTGAAATTTACACAAAAAAAACTGGGGAAATGTCAAGACTTCAAGCGTTTTACAACGATGGTGGAAATTTTATTTTACAGATCTACAATTTTTGCAGCTAAAAAACAACTGATCAAATAAGTTCAAAGAATTTGCTAGATTTCATGAACACTTTTACGCTCAGAGAAAAAAAAAACGGAATCGCTTAAAACGGAATCGCTTGCCGTTTTGAGCAATTGTTGCAAATTTTATTATTGCAGTTAGGAAATCCGTAGACTTCCTCATACAAAGTGTCTTCTCTAGGTCAGTTTGTGAAGCATCAAATATTAAATCCAAATCTTTTTGATAAAATAGATAGTAAGCATTTGACCGCTGCTATCCGATGTCGTGTTCTATAATTCTTCAAGCAGAAGATATCGACTTCAAAATCTTACTAACACGCGCAATATATAAAATAACGCTTCCAAGGGATTAGTCTACAATTAGAAGGTTCATCTCTAGGGTGTAGTGTGTTTGGCTTGTTTCTTTGAAGCCTAAAAAGATTATTGTTTTAGGCGAGACTCTAATAGTTTTGGTTTTTTGTCGAATTTTGATTCTTTTAACGTGTGCATTAAGGTCGTAATTTAACTTCAGTAAGACACTTTGTCCAAAGAAGAATAAAGGACAAGAAAGATAAATCAATGGTTTTAAGTTGCAACTTGCGAAATCTATTATTGCAGAAAAAGTTATTTTAGAAAAGTGTCCCATTGATGTTATACAAACTAGATAGTTTTTATAAAACCTGGACCCTTGTCTTCATTTGTTGATTTTCTGTTTGTAGGTCTTAGTTTGTTCATCCTGTGTTGCTGAGTTTGAGAAAGTGGTGTATTTGATTCCTATACGTAGTCTGTAAATTGTTTGACCGTAGCAAAAAGTGAAATTTAGAACTCAAGTGCTCCTGAGTAACGTGCTGTCACCTTTATTAATCATTTACTACTTGTCAATCTACATAAACTATTCAACCAAAGTGCGTTATAGGGAAAAACTTTTTAACGACAGTTGTCCAATATTGTGGGGAATCAAGTTGCACAATCGATTTTGTTTCGGAGTTTAGGACATTCGTGAGTGCCGTGAGTTGAGGGTGAGCTGAAATCATCAGTAAACACAAAAACGAAAATACTTACATAGCGGGAGTTCTGACAATTTACCAGGGAATCGCACCAAAAAAACAAAACATTTTAGAAGAGACGCAGGTAAGGATGAAATCAAACAACTGGGTAAGGATGTAATAAATGACTGGGTAAGGATGTAAACAGTAATATAGGTAAATAACTAGGTAAGGATGCCATAAACGCAAAAGCTAAGCATTTAAAGCAGAATTGAGGATGCTAGAGAAGATTTCTTGTTTTTGTGTCGCACTGGTAAATTGTCAGAACTCACATAGCGGGCTCAATTCTCCTTTAAATCGCTCTCTTTGGTGTTTATTGCATCCTTACCTAGTTGTTTACCATATCTAACTTATCTACATCCTTACCTCAAGTGTTTATTGCATCCTGAAGTGTTTTTGTTTTTACTAGTTAATTCTTGTTTTTCTATGGGAGACGTACTGACGTATTCCGCTTTGTTGACAAACATTGGGCTAATATTGTTGAAAAGAAACATTCAAATACACAGCGTCTGCTTTCCGCATATTGGTAGTCTCGTTTTTAAAGAGAAAAAAAAAGCACAAATTTAGATTGACGGTCGCAGAGCGATTTGGCGCTAGGGATGTTCTAGAGATAAATAATCTATTCTACTTCATTACTAATACTAAGTGGTGTCCGAAAATTGTTGATTCTAAAATCCGCAAAAAAAAAAAAAACGGTTTTGTACTCAGTAAATGAAGTATGTTCCTAGTAAAGCCTGACCCTGTTTTTCTGATATATTCAAGGGAATAACGTTTTATGCTTTTTAACCACCTTTGTGAAGGGCAGAAAAAAAATTAACGTCGGCAAGGTCTCAAGAGTGGCTATTCTCTCAAGAGTGGCTATTCTCTCAAGAGTGGCTATTCTCTCAGGAGTGGCTATTCTCTCAGGAGTGGCTATTCTCTCAGGAGTTTCCTGCATACAACTACATTTTCCTGCATATATGGTGTTATATACAAGATTTTGTCTTATATACCGGAAAACTTCTGCGGGAATACCACTCCTGAGAGCTTGCCGACGTTAATAAAACTTTGAAACCATTCCCGTATTTCCGCATAAACAATATTTCGTCGAAATTATGTCACCTTCATGGAAACAAATCTGATTGACGAAATACCCATAAAATTCTGAAACACATAATTTGTTTGAGTTCTGTGTCATCCCAAACTGTAACTAGGGTACAGCGGTCGGGTCGGAATGTTTCTGTTGAGAATAGTCAAATTGTAAACAGTAAATTATACGAAGTTAATCCTCACGTGTGGAAAAGATACATTTTTTGTAACTCTAATTACAAGTCTGTGAATTTGTAACTCTAATCTTTCAGTTGTAAAAATCCAAGACAACGGAATGGATGATTTTCAAATACCTAATCACAAGTAACCCTCTACTGTACACCCTCCTGCATACTGTCGATGGCAATTTTTTCACTACCGAGATTCATTGACACCTGATTTCATCCGCTAGATAATAATGGAATTCACGTAGTTGCAGCATTGAGGGTTAGGATTACTAATGCGAACAAGTAACTAGGTAGCAATTATAATTGCGTTTGATAATTAAGGCCACCATTGGTGTTGAGTAAATAGTGAGGAACAGAAAAATTATGCTTGGTGGCTGAACAAATCGGAACCCCATAATTTATTATTAACACATTGTGCATGGAGAGCCCAACTTCCATTGCATATTGATGAGCATCATGGAACTTCACCGGAACAATTTGAGTGTTAGAATTTGGCCTCGACACACAAAACCAGTTTTTGTTTTTGTTTGTATTTGCATGCGCATCCGCCTTATTGTTGTGTTGCCCAACTTCTCCCCCCATGCCACGTCTCCAAACACTTGAAGCTCTAGTATATTCAAACATCACTATCCAGAAAACCACTGTAATTGATACTTATAGATTGGAGAATCTGATTGTAAGACTTCTGGGTGTTTGGCATATATTATTTGCATTGTTGACAAAAAAAACGGACCATCAAATTGTGAGACATTTGAGCAATTTGCACGTAACTTTGTGCATATTGTACTTTCTTTTGCAGCATATCGACGCTGTTAGCGCAGGGAGGGTAAATATTCAATTATCTGATTTCAAGGCAGAAATGGAGCTTAGTCATATTCAATCACAAAGTGCTTGAATAGATAATAAATAATAATAAATCAACATCATCATGTATACATTGGTGACGATTTTATTGTCCACTGGTCTAAAAAATTCTTCAACGGCAGCAACCTAAAAACCATCTACAGATGGTACCGGTAGTTTAAGGTCCCTTTATACTCAAATGTCTCCATCTTCAAAAGTCTATGTTTCTAAAGTCCTATTCTGTAGGTCGTTGCACCCTATGTGAACCAAGTGAAACAGTAAAAAGAAAAAAAAAAAAAAAAAAATAAATGTGGGTAATAAAAGAACAAGAAAAAAAAAAAAAAAATAAAAGTCACTTTGAGTTTTGTTTGGTACGTAACTAACAGTAAAGTCTATTCTCAATTTTATCCAATTTGGATCTTTAATTGAGTTTTTTATTATTTCTACTTACTTTCTTCAATAAACTTTGTTAACAAATTGTATTCAGTTCATACAAGTTCATCTTATACCAACGTAAATAATTGAATCAACCATATTCAAAATCATAAGTCTTGTTCCAATTCAAACATTTTCAAATAATGTTTAATTCCTTGACTTCCAGCAATCAACAAAACTTTAAACTGTCTTCCTCGACGCCATTGCTACCTTCCCCACCATCTGGTCGTAGTAGCACTAGTTTCGGATATCCAATCAAAGATTTACCAACTGACATGGATGTAAAACCAGCTGCAAAAAAACGGGTTAGAAGATTGCCTCCAGATAAGAGACAAAAAGTATCAACTGCTTGCGATACTTGTAAAAAGAGAAAATTCAAATGTTCCGGATCAAACCCTTGTCAATTATGTGAGAAGAAAGGTCTTCATTGTACTTACACAATCATTGACAAACGATCCTTGAAAAGCGAAAGAATGGCCAAATTGAAAGAACAGAAAAGGTTAGAAGAGGAAAAGATGAAACTTGGTAATTTCGATGTAGATTCCAACTATTCATTGAGTTCAAATGATGACAAGAGGACGCTGGGGGATTTTTTAAAGAGCCATATTCATAGTATGGAACATACGATGATGGGCCGTGGCCAACAAAACAACCATAGTATACTGCAGCCTCATTTTTATGTGAATTATCCACTTACTTATCAACAACAGCAGCAAATCCCCACTCAACCGTTGTTTCCGGCGGTACAACAACAACAAGCACAACAGCAACAACTTCAACCACAACCACAACTCCAACCACAAATACAGTCGCAGCCGCAGCTTCAGCAACAACCAACTCAATCATATGTGTACGCTAGTGATCAACCACAAAAACAGGAAGTACAAGTTACACACGCTTCATCGGGATTCAAAGTCGAAAATGGAGCAATGACACCAGAAACCACTCCAACATCGACAACAGATAGTCTTTTGAGTCAAAGCCATTACATACCGAAATCATTACAACCCTTATTGTCATTTCCTTTGAATGTGAAGCCAGGCGCGCAAGAAACTCTTTCATTGGAAGAAGAAGAAGAAGAAGAGGAGGAGATTGAAGAAGACAGCAAGAATGGGATTTCTAACCAGAATGGGAAAAGCTCAATTTTGCTAATGGATAGGTCGGGGACTTTTCGATACATGGGTGAAACAAGTCCCATATCTTTACTTTACGAAACGAGAAACATTTTTTACCAATACGTTAGGTCGTGCAAGTTAACCGAGGACTTACGAGGATGTCCCGTCACTGATAAACCGATTAAAGCCAAAAACAAACAGTTGAAGATCCTACCCGAAGAAGACGAACGTGATATGTACATTGACATATTTAGGAAAAACATAAATGATGTGTTTTTCGTGTTTGACATGGATGAATTCGAGAAGAACATAGTCGAAGTCGTTTATAGCGATCCACGAGATGACGATAACAAGAACAAATTGATACTTTTATACTTTGTGTTGGCTATCGGAGCTACCTATAAAGATTTTGATGATAAAATACCCGAGGCCAAAGTGGGCGCCGAATTTTTTGATAGCGGAATTGTTTTATCCAAGGAGGTTATTGAAGATAGTGAAATATGGTGTGTGCAAAGTCATTTCTTGCAATTTCATTATTACCAGAGTATTTTGAAGAAATCTACTGCGTTGATCCATTTGAATTTGGCCATCAATTATGCACAATCGTTGGGAATGCATCGTAATTTCGTGAATGAACAATTTTCAAAAGTGAGTTCCGAATGTGAGTACAGAAAAAGATTGTTTAGAAGTTTATATTCATCAGATAGAATATCCTCAGTCTTTATAGGTAGACCATTGACTATCAATGATTACGATTGGGACGATCCAACAAGATTAAAGCAGTCAAACACCCTCATTTCAAATTTGGACTTCAATTCTAAATGTCAGATAGAATTAGCAAAAGTGTCAACCATGATTGGTAAGATTGTCGTCAATTTCTATCAAAACAAAATCATTGATTTAAATCAGACTAAAAAATTGGCCATTGAATTGAAATTATGGTCAAAGAATTTAGACCCAATGTTGTCGATTGAAAAGATTTTGAAACCAGATGATATCCCAAACAATGAGTCCTACAGTAATTGTTATTCCATCTTGATGACTCATTTGTTACATTTGTATGCCATCATGTTGTTATCGAGACCTTTTTTCATGTACGACGCAGTTGGAAGGATAAATTCAAAGTTTCAAAATCAAATAACAAATAGAGACCTTTGTCAGCAATTTTGCCAAGCAGCCATAAAATCATCTATATTAGCTGTGAAATTAATGAACCACTACATAAACACCATATTCAAGAAATGTAAACGAATGGAATGTTATATAATCATAACTTGTTGTTTCTATAGTTCGGTGGTCATTGGTATCACAATTTTGAATGGTGGATTTGAACAAGAGGGATACACCGAATCATCATTGATTGAGTTGCTCAATGACATTGTTTACATTTTGAGTACGTTTTCCACTTGTAACAAGGGTGCTGAAAGATACAAAGAGATTGGAATAGACATGATTGACGCAATCATCAACCGTCACAAGAAAAAGGAATCAAAATCGTCTCCACAACCAGAGACCAGTTACAACGATTTTGACATGTTTAATGACTTTAACTTTGTTAACGATCCAAACAATAACTTACAATCCATTGTTGAGTTCCAACAGTTTTTCGTATCGCACGAAACGGCACCGGCTAATGAAAGCAGCACCATGCCATACGATTGTGGGAACTACGACCTATTCTTTGGCGACAAGTTGTAGTATATATAGACAGTTTAATAATGTACATTTGATATTACGAAACACACAACTAACGAATCAGTGAAAAAAAAAAAAAAAAAAGGAAAAAAAGTAAATGGCATAGTATACCAAGAATGCTTAGACTAACACTTTATGGGCTTTGTCTAATTTCGTTCGTTCTTGGCTCTCCAGGAGACGACTTGTATGCGTTTCTGGATTGCTTATACCAATGCGAGCAATTGTCATGCCATTCCAACCCATACCACATTTTCGAGTCTGAAAATTATGACGAGATAATCTCAAACCATCCTGATTACGAGTTTCATTATTATAATCCTCTGTGGGAGTTTGTGTCCATGCCCTTGCCGTTGCATTTGCGATTGTTGGGTTGGCATTGCGAGTCGAATTGCGACTACCAGTGCCAGAGGGTCATCACGAGAGAACGCAAGCGCAACCACGAGGAGATTTATCAGTTTCATGGCAAATGGCCATTTTTGAGAGTATGGGGAGTGCAAGAACTTTTCAGCGTGTTGATGTCTCTTGGGAATTTATCGGTCACATCAATTGGGTTCATCAAAGTGTATCGTATAATAACCGATCCATCAACACCACTGAATTTGAAATATCAATTCACCAATATCTCCATCATCTTAGTTGTCACCATGTGTGCCTGGGTTTTCTCCGCCATCTTCCACACTAGAGATTACCTCATCACCGAGCATCTAGATTACTATTTTGCTGGGTTGACTATACTATCTGGGTTCCACGCATTAGGAGCGCGATTGTTCAAACTTTATAAATATGATAGAAAGTTGTTTAGATGGGGTTGGTCGTTTCTTTGTATTCTTGCTTATGCATACCATTTCAATAGGTTATACACTGATTGGTCTTACACGTACAACATGAGAGCCAATATCACTGTGGGGCTTTTCCAAAATGTCTTTTACTGTTGTTTATGTTACCAACTATATTCAAAGTATTATTTAATAGAGCAACAAGAAAAATCGGTGAGTTTGAGCCATTTGAATTACATCAATTTCAATAGAATCATCTTACCATCATTCTATTCAAGATCGCCTAAATTATATTCATTATATCCTTTATTGCTATGTACAATTGTGCTATTGGGAATGTCGTTGGAGATATTCGACTTTCCGCCGTTTTTCTACGACTTGATAGACGCTCATAGCTTATGGCATTTGGTGACGATTTTCCCTGCATTCATGGGTTGGTACGATTGGTTGATTTGGGACGTGTATGAAAATGTTTGGACCGACTTGAAAGTGAAAACCGATTAAACATCCTCAATCAATCATCGTTGTCTTCTTCAGGAATATAAGGTGGTGGTTTGAAATATTCCTGATCTTCAAGTACATATTGTTTAAATTTCTGTTTATCATCAACAAATGCATACAAATACTCCAACTCTAATTCGTGTACTTGTCTGCCCAACATCACCAATGAATGTAACGGTTCTCCAGAATCATACTCACTCAATTCTTGTAATGTTCCAGCTTTGAATGTTTGACTAGGAGAGCCTAATCTCGACACGGCAATGCATGGGGTGTTTGGCGTGTATGCTTGTTCGTTTCTGATCGATTCTATTTCCAATAATTGTTGACAAGCAGTGGCAATATCCATATACCTTGGAGGTTCATAGATCAATCTTCCCCTAGCCATGTTTTCAATACTTTGTTCTTTAACTTTGATGTCTAATAAAAGTAAAGTATGTAACCCTATTTTTCTATTTTCCATAATCTTGTTATAAAATGAGTCGGGTTTCCAAGTGTCGGTGAAAAACACTAATGACACAGTTTGGCCAAACTGGTACAATTGCAAACCACATGCGCCGACTGCGTTCATAACTGAAGCATTGTGAATGCTCTCGACGGGTATTTCCAATTCTCTGGCTCTAATGACTAGATCGGTGTGAGTGGTGGCTCCAAAGACATCACCAACGACTAAAAACGCCACGTCGTCAACTTGGGCGCCTTTCAAGATCTCATCGGCTTCGTTTTCGACTAATTCACGATCAGCAATGATGATGTCCTTGCCGTAGAATTGTTCAAGAGATTTTTGGTTGGCTGCCATCAAGATCGAGGTGTAAGCTTCTAGATAGACACGCTTGCACTTTCTAATGGTTTCCAACCCACGAACAGTGATGTCTGTTTCATACGATAATCCTAGCCCTATAAGGTACAACATTGTTGAATTTTTTTTTTTCACCTCATCTGATAGAAATATCATCTCAGATGTAAGGTGTCTATTTAGATATATAGAAGGTTGTTGATTGGTACGACTCTAATATTGTTCAATTGGTTATAATTTGTCTAATCCATATTTGGTTTTAAGTTCTTTGTTTGGTTACTTATTTCCTAACTTATTGTTATTGCTGAAATTGAAATCAAACAAAATAGAATTAACTACGTTTGATTCGAATGTTCCTAGTTACGATTTGTTGTTTCAGGTGATTAAAGCTGGGATCGATGTATTAACAGAGACCTCAATTTAATATGATTTATGGCCTTGATACCAGCTATCTACATATGTCTTTGCATAAACAGACGACGTGACATTTATTCTCAGCTTTGTTCAATTTGTTTCGAAACAGTTTAGAAGCCAATTTTCACTTCAAGTTTACATTCGGCAGACAACAGATAAGCTTTTGTTTGCAATTTACTGTGACGATGTACTTCTTTAAAGCTATCTCTGATCCTACAAATAGGCAAACCCTTGAAAAATCGAATACTGATTTTAAGTAACCCAGATCTTTTGAATTGTTATTCACAATTGAATAACAAGAGTCGGTTGGAGCAAGCTTAACTGTTCAACGTTTACATACAAGAAATTCAAGACTTGACAAGTTGTTTCTTTATAGTGCAATTTATCTACTGTATTTATTCTAAGACTCTATTTAAGAATTTGGTAGCTCTTACTATACCAAAGAACTCTTTATCATCTAAACTATTGATATTCAAATTTGGATGTTTCTTGATTTTTGAAATCAAGTGGTTTTCAAAAAAGAAGGTCGAGTCGTGAACACCCCAAGGCTCGACGTAGACTTCAACCAAACTTCCCTTTCCATCATCTCTGATATACTCATGAATTTTCGGATCAAATACTCCATTTGAGTCTTGGCTTTGTTTTCTCAATGGGGATTTCAACGCCCATTGACACCAATTCAAAATGTCGTCTCTGAAAACTTCATGCTCACCCAAGATAACAAACACCGAGCTGCCTTTGTCTGAGAGAGTAGATATGTCTTCCCAATCAGAATGTTTGTATGGCAAGAAATTTCCAGGACTGGCTACCAACGACTGCCACTCGGTTTCACCCATGATGGCCACTTGTCTAGCTGGCTCTTCCAGTAAATGGTACTGTATCATGTCTCTCTTTGAGTTATCGTGGTATGAGTGTCCTGGGGTTTTACCTTGTACTGGTTCGGGCATAATCTTGACCCATGGACTTATAAGTAACACACTTTTTGGATACGGCAAGTCCAATTGATGTTTCTTGAGGTATTGTAAGAAAATCAACAGCAAATTGCCCCCTGCACTATCACCAACAAAGATGAAATTATCATTTCCTTGCTTGACCAAGTTTGTATAAGTGTCCAACAACTCATGCAATTGAGTTGTCATTTTGTATCCTCTGCATGCCAATTTATAGTCCAATAGTAAAATTGAGAGTTTTTGTTTCTTTTTGGAGTCTAATAAATAGTACATACACAACAAACTTTCAAGTTGGGAAGGCATTGTTTCGAAGTAGTAGCCTCCTCCGTGGAGGTAGATTACTATTGGGTCGGACTCTGATCTATTTTCAGCCTCAACGATCCAGAAACTTTGTTTGTCAAATGCTTTACCATAGTTGTTCAAAGGTTTTGTTAATGATGGATACAATGTTTTTATAAGTTTATTAATCAAGAAATGGTTGCTTAAAATAGACAAGATTGCACTATCCAACACCGGCATGGACAATGCGGTTCTGAATACAATCATCTTTAAAGTATTCTTCAAGTTGTGTTTGAATTTTTCATTCATACCCCCAAAAAGAGGGTATTTGATCAAAGCATAGAGCAACTTGATGGGAATGCTTAATAGGATTAGTAAAGCCTTGATGGAAATCATTAGAGAACAAAGTAAGAGGAGATGGAACCCATTTAAAGGTTTGGGTTGGTGGGGCTTCAATTTCACAAGACAATTGAAGAAAAAAATTACAACTGCCGTCAACCGATCAATGTGCGGAAAAATCAATTGAGATCTGAGAGTGGAATCCTACGATGTAGACCCCGAGAACTGGATAGCATACTCATCCAGGACATACTTTGTCTAGTGGCAAGTTGTAGAAGTGGTTTTACAAATTATATGCATCAGATTCAATAACATCATGGTACTTGGAAGAAACATCCAAACACAACCAATCACTCGTTGTTCAGTTGATTATAGAAAACATAATTATATTTTCAGGATGTCTTTTGAATTGATCTCAAACACGTCTGTAATCGAGGCCTGTGTGGAAATATGGGAGGGACATCTTTACTCTGGAATTTACGACAATGCTCGTTTTTACGACACGACTAAAACAGAATAAAATTACAATTTCTTCGACTGCAATGGTGTACATGTGGTTGGGATTGGGCAGAACACTAACTCTATTTCTATCTCTTTTGTCTTTGCAGCAAAAGTTACAATTGCTGTATGGAATTCCACCATGGTGACAGCACGTATTGGGCACTGGGTGTGTGTGTGTGGGACCAAAATTTGTTGATACTGTAGCAATCTCTGCACAGTTTGCTAAAGATGCAACTCCGACCCACTCGGATAAACAAATACGTAAACAAATACGTAACAAATACGTAAACAGATGCCTAAACACATACCGTCTCGAAGCGACTCGTCTCTCACATATGGAAACACAGTGGAAACACAGTGGATACAAATGTGTCAAAACAACGTGCATTTCTACGTCATTTGAATTGCACATCCTGGCTTGGTTTTGGTTCCAAAACATGTCCTCGACGTAAAAACAAAGACCAAAACGCCACAAAAACCAACTTTTAATTACAAACTTGCTATTGCTCGAATCGTTATAGCCATAACCAAGAGTCAAGTCGTCAGAAAGTGTTGATCCATTTGGATGTTTATTCTCGAGGAAATGGTTGGTTACTGATTCGGAGTATCGAAACAAAGTTTGGCTTTGTGTTGTGTTTGTAGCAATCGAAAAAAAAAAGAAAAAACTCTTGATAGAGGCCGAAACGAGTAAAACAGACGACCAAGGACGCACAAGAAATGGGCATTTGGGCTCATGATGTCATACCATGCGTCCACCCAGCATCCCTCGACAGCTTAATTGTATAAATAGAACGAGATGTCTGCCCACACCTCTGCCACCCACTTTGTTCTCTGCAGAAAACCCACACTGGATCAACACTTTTAACAACCACTGGGACTATTTTTTTCATTGCAGTTTCACATTTTTATTATAAATACAAATTTTTTCCCACCTTGCACCCACTCAACCACTTTTTCCATCCATGTCTCAAGGTATTCAAAAAAAACAACCAGTCGATAAACAAGAAGTCGTCGAAGAAGACGGCGGAGCACAATTCCAATCGTACTTAAACAACGATGGTATTGACGAGTTGACTCCAAGCATGAGGAAACATCGTGTCTCTTCATTATCCTTATCCGATTTGAACCAATGGCAAAATGGTTTGACCAAATTATCCAGCTCAACCTCTCTTAATAAAGCCAATGGATCTTCAGCCAATTTGAAAAAAGTCGATTCATTAGCCAAATTAAGTAGAAACTCATCCATCATTAAAAGAAAGAAAAAATCCGTCATTGACCATGAAAGAGTTGCTAGTTATGCCTTTTGTTTCGATATCGACGGTGTCATTTTAAGAGGACCAAACACTATACCTCAAGCCGTCGAAGCTATCAAAATGTTGAATGGTGACAACAAATATCATATCAAAGTGCCATCGATTTACGTCACAAACGGTGGTGGTAAGCCCGAATCACAAAGAGCTGAAGATTTATCTCAAAGATTAGGCACCAACATCACTAAAGAACAAATAATACAGGGCCACACACCAATGAAGGATTTGGTTGGTATTTATAAAAACGTTTTGGTCGTTGGTGGGTTAGGTAACACTTGTAGACACGTTGCTGAGTCTTATGGGTTTAAAAACGTTTATACTCCTTTGGATATAATGAAATGGAACCCCGCCGTTAGTCCCTACCATGATTTAACCGAAGAAGAAGAAACTTGTACTAGAAAAGTTGATTTTTCAAAAACACCAATCGATGCTATTTTGGTGTTTGCAGATTCAAGAAATTGGGCTGCTGATCAACAAATCATTTTGGAATTATTATTATCCAAAGATGGTGTCATGGGTACAATTAGTAAAACATTTGATGAAGGTCCACAAATTTATTTTGCCCATTCCGATTTCATTTGGGCAACAAATTACAAATTGAGTAGATACGGTATGGGAGCATTACAAGTTTCAATTGCTGCTTTATATAGAGAACATACTGGGAAGGAATTAAAAGTCAACAGATTTGGTAAACCACAACAAGGTACTTTTAAATTTGCAAACAAGGTCTTGAGTCATTGGAGACAAGGTGTATTGGATGAACATCTTAAGAAATTATCCATTGATGATCCAAATGCCGATGATGCAGATATTTTGATTGACCAAAATGGTGAAGAGATTATAAATCAAGCTAAATTGGAAAACTATTCATATTCCGATTCAGAGGATGAAGATGATGACGAACATACAAAACACGTTGGTAAAATAGCTGAGGTTGGAAAGCCAGATAAAATCACATTGGAATTACCACCGGCTTCAACTGTTTATTTCGTTGGTGACACTCCGGAATCAGATATCAGATTTGCAAACTCACACGATGATTCATGGCATTCCATCTTGGTCAAAACAGGTGTATACCAAGCAGGCACCGAACCTAAATACAAGCCAAAACATTTGTGTGATGATGTTTTGGAAGCTGTCAAATATGCAATTGAAAGAGAACACGAAAAGGAATTGCACGAATGGAATGAAACGGCCGAGGTCGAAGAAGATAAAGGTTCAAGATTGAATTTCGCTGATTTGGTCATGACCCCAAGTGACAAAAAACAGGTTCAACCTGAATCTACTGAGCCTGAAGAAATTGAAGTTCCAGGTTCTTTGACTGAACAATTGGAAAAATTCCAAGTCAAATAGTATATATGTATATTAGATTCTTTGTTGTTTTATTTTAGAAATTATAAACCAATACCATGGAGGTAATAACAATACAATTAGCACACTTCTAATTATATCGTATTTTTTCAACCCGTTTTGTTTCAAAGTCTCATTTCTTAATTTCCGTTTCAAATCGTTGGATTCGTAATGGATGTTGGATATTAGAACGTCTCTTGATACCCACCATGCATGGCCCAATCCGTAACTAATGATGTATAACCATAATATTGGGTATTTCCAAAAAGACACCTCATGGCTCTGAGATAGTTCCATAAATAATCTACTACTCATTGCTAGATTCACAAACGCATGGAACCATGGACTATAGCAGTTACGAAAAGTGAACAACCCCATGAAATTGACCATCTCGTTGGGGGAGATTTTGGAATCGATGTAAATAAAAGTCTCAGACAACGCTTTGCCGAGCTCCAAGATGGTTATGCCCAACTTGTAGTGCACCACGCTGACGACAACAACAATGGAGATACACAATTGGAGGAAATGGTATAAAAAGTCGATTGATTTGTTCTTGTCGATGAATTTTTGTAAGATCTGCGTCTGTCTCTGATTGAACCCGTCGACTAAAAACGAAGGCAACAATGAGTGGTTTGTAATAAAGTTTGACTCGATCCTCTTGCACGAGCTACTGATGGAAAACAAGGTGAAGATCAAATCTAGTGATAGTTCATTAAAGGTGCAAAACGACGTTAAGATGCGCCAATTCTGGTTCAGGAGGGCTTTATCGGGCACAAAAACTAGATTGAATATGTTGACCTTCTTCAACGTTAGCAACACCGAGACGGTGAGCACCGAAACACACCATCCTTTAGTGATGGGAGGCAAGTTGGTCCACAGGATATCCATAGTAACACGAATCTCTTTTTTTTTTTATTTTTTTTGCTTCCATTATGAATATCAATCGGATTATCAAATCAACCTCAGATACAATCAACCCCGAGATTCTAAAGCCGTACACTTATCTCGATGGCATACCGGGGACGAACCAGAACATAAGATCGAGGTTTCTAGAGTCATTCAACGAATTGTACTACCACATCAACGATGAAAACAAATTGCGCTCAATCAGTGACATCATCTCCATCTTTCACAATTCGAGTTTACTAATTGATGACATTGAAGATGATTCAATGTACAGACGAGGGATGCCCACCTCGCACACAAAGTACGGCGTGCCATTGACCATCAACTGCGGCAACTTGATGTACTTTGTGGCTCTCCAGAAATCGGAACAGTTGACAGACGATCCCATGGTGAAGTTGAAGATATTCCAAATCTTGACTGATGAGATGTTGAATCTACACCATGGTCAAGGATTAGATATATATTGGCGGGACTATCTTACAGGTCTTGATGAATTGCCCTCGATTGAAGATTATCTAAACATGGTTAAAAACAAAACGGGTGGGTTGTTTCGATTATCCATCAAGTTACTAAGTTTGTTTAGTGGTGAAAACACCAGTGAATACGATTTGATTGCAATTGCAAATTTATTAGGAATCATGTATCAAATAAGAGACGATTATTTGAACTTGGTCAATGAAAAATATTCCACAATGAAAGGCGTGTCGGGTGAGGATCTACTAGAAGGGAAGCTATCTTTACCGATATTACACTGTTTGACCACTAAAGGCAATCTGACTCCAGTGTACAAGTTGTTGTATCTGTATACCACGTTCCAACAGCGTAAAGACAATAGTGTCTTGATCCAGTCGTGTATCGACTACATGGCCAACGAGTCCAAGTCACTACAATATACCCATGATTTGTTGATGAAGCTCAGCGATGATGTGAAAGTGTTGATATCGAAACATCAAAATTATGAGAATTCGAAATTGATTCAGATAGTAAACCACCTATGTAATATTTAATAATACACAAGACACAACAAGATTGATTAAACCTACTGACATGAAATGATAGAGTGCATATTCTAGGTTTGTTGCAGACTGAGAATGTTCAACGAGTCCAGGTCACTACAGTATACCCATGATTTGTTGATGAGCTCAGCGATGATGTGAAAGTGTTGAAACATCGAGGTTACGAGAATTCGAAATTGATTCAGATAGTAAACCACCTATGTAACATTTAACAATCACAAGACACAACAAGATTTATTAAACCTACTGACATGAAATGAAAGAGTGCATACTCTAAGTTTGTTGCAGACTGAGAATGATCAATCCAAGTCACTACGGTATACCCATGATTTGTTGATGAAGCTCAGCGATGATGTGCAAGTGTTGATATCGAAACATCAAAATTATGAGAATTCGAAATTGATTCAGATAGTAAATCACCTATGTAACATTTAATAATACACAAGACACAGCAAAATAGATTAAACCTACTGACATGAAATGATAGAGTGCATATTCTAGGTTTGTTGCACTCTGAAAATGCAAGTCACTACAGTATACCCATGATTTGTTGATGAAGCTCAGCGATGATGTGTTGGAGACATCAAGGTTACGAGAATTCGAAATTGATTCAGATAGTAAACCACCTATGTAACATTTAACAATCACAAGACACAACAAAATAGATTAAACCTACTGACACGAAATGATAGAGTGCCATTTCATACATGAGATAACTAGGTGTCACTTTTCTCAATCATATTTTGTTTTTCAATATTTTAATATTCTTACATTAATACATACTTAAATAATACATCAATCTTCTGATTTCTCTTGGGTCTTTTTCATCCTTGCGATTTTCACCAACGGGCTCAACAGACTGACATCATCGGCTTCTAGTATGAATCTATCATTCAACAAATCATCTGCATTGGCTCTACGGTTAAAGTCCACTTGCAAACACCAAGATAAAAACTTTCTGATATCGTAGCTCAAAGACTCTGGTTCTTTCAAACTGGGCGTACCATTGGTGGCTATCAAGTATAACGCACGCAATGGCGTTTCGTTCAAATACGGCGGCTCACCTTCGATCATCTCAATTATCATGATTCCCAAAGACCAGATGTCGACCTTGGGCCCGTACTCCTTGCGGCTGACGACCTCGGGGGCCATCCAGTACGGCGTGCCCACCATGGTAGTTCTCTTGAGGTTGATCTCGTTGATCTGGGCACAGAAACCGAAATCGGTCATTTTGATGTTGCCGTCCATGTCGAGCAAGATATTATCTGACTTGATATCTCTATGGATGACACCTTTGGAATGTAAAAACTTGAGACCTTTCAATGTTTCTTTACACACAGATGCAATTTGTCCTTCGGTCATCACACTGTATGTGACTATATCAGTCAAAGACCCTCCTTCCATGTACTCCATAATCACCCATAAATCGCCCTTGAGTAAATACGAGTCGATGAAATTGACAATGTTGTTGTGTCTGCTTCCTTTCATGACCAAGATCTCATTTATGATTAGTTCCTTCTTGGGCTGTTGTTCAAGGTTCATCTGCTTGATGGCTACAGTATTGTGTTTGTTGACCTTTTCGTGCGCAATAAACACACCTCCACTTGCACCTTGTCCAATCTTGATGAGGTCAGTATAGATTTCATTCGGGTCTCCTGCACTGCATATACTCTGTAACTTGGTTATGATTTGTTGGTTTTTCCGTTTCTTCTCCTCGCGTTTCTTTTGTGCAATGAGTGCTGCTTGTTTTGCGTCTCTCACCGGTGCTGCAGAAACTCCGTTTTTCTTTCTCTCCTGTTGTCTCTTAATCTCTTCCAAATCTTTATTCCTCTGTTCGCGCAATCTCTGTTGTGCTTCTTGATACTTTGTCTGTGGAAACTCGTCACCACTCAGCTGAGTGATATCAGCTAATGCTTGTTGAGATGGCGGTGGTGGAGGTGCACGGTGTGATTTGAATTCATTGTGTCTTTGTTTCGGAAGTGGAGTTGTATTATCTTCAAACTTGGCACTAGGATTAACTGGTGCTGTAGTTGAGCCATTGGAAACTGGTTTCAATTGATTACTCAATGACGCCGAATGAGATTTGGATTTTGGAATGTTTGCAGTTGACGTTGTAGGTGGGGGTGGTGCTGGAACTGTGGGTGGAGGTGGGGGTGGTGCAATCGAAGTAAATTTATTCTGTTCAACGCTTCTACCTGATTTCAAAGATTTCAAAGATTTTGAAGATAACGAACGTATTTTCAACTTATTTGGTGACACTTCTTTTTCTGAGACCGGTGTTGAAATTGTTGAGGTCGACTCTTTGTTGCCTGGAGTAGATGGTGGTTTGGGTGCCGGTCTACTAGGTATAAACTGATTACCGAAATTCTGTGAATTTACCGCTTGTTGTAAAGATGATGATGATGATTGTTGTTGTTGTTGATGTTGTTGTGGCTCTTGTTGAGGTGGTGGTGTTTGCTCTATTAACGAAGACGAAGATGTTTTATTAGGACTATCATTTGTAATATTTTTCGGTGTTTGCGGTGGCGTACTAGTTGGTTCACTCCATGTCGAAGCAGAATTACTATTCTGATCAAATTGGAATTTTTTAAATGCATTATCATCGGGGTTGTCATTGTTATCTTGATAAAAAGCCACTATATCCATGACAGCTTGCGGATGTTGCTGTTGTTCCTTCTTGGTGATACCACTTGCTGATAATAATCTCTCCCACTCAATAGGTAATCCAGTATATGATCCATCATCATCTACACCAACATGGGCTAAGTGCTTGGCATTGAATGGAGTACTAATCTTTATGTTTGATTCGGGTATTGTATTTGGAATATTTTTGTTTTTAAACATTGATGAAAATGATGCAAAAAAATTACTCTTTTTACCATTGACGGAATTATTTCTGCTCAATCCAATGTTTGAATTCTCTCTTGGTGATGTTACAATTGGTGAAGCAGAGAATTTCTGCGACTTGAAAACTGGAGTTGAATCAGTATTGGGAGTATTTATATTTTTTTTAATCACAGTTGATGATGACGATGATCTACTAGGAACTTGATCGATTGAAGGAGTTTGATTCGCACTTGTCAGATTGGCATTAAAACCTTTGCTCAACGCAGAAGGAGTTCGATTAGCACTTGTGTATGCCGGAACATTTCCATTCAATTGTTCTGTTGGTTTCTCATTCAAAACCTCCTCAGTATTACTTTCATTGACATTTTTATTATCTTGATCTTGAGACTTGGCCGAGCTGTTACTCAGAGAATTGACTTCCAACTCTGTGAGGTATTTGTTGATATCTTCAGACTGTGTGGGTAAAAACAGTGCTTTTCCAGGATCCAAAACAGGTCTATATTCAGTATCATTCTTTGTTGTAAGGTCATCATCAATTGGGGAATCTAGGTTCTCGTCTTGTAGAACTTCTTTATGTTCTAAAGAATTTTTGACCTCCAATGATGAATTTCTATCTACTTTTTTATTTGGTGCATCTATTGAATCCTCAGTTTTCAGCAATTCCTTGTTAATCTCCAGTTCAACATTGTTTTCGGTTAAATCAACTTTTTCTAGCAATGGCTCATTATTTGTAGTTTCTGATGTTGCCAAATTTTCATCTTTTAGCAGACTTGCTTGCAAAGGTTCGTCTTGTAAAAGTTCTTCTTGCGAATGGTCTTCATGCACCGGCTTGAGATGGTCAATTGGAATCTCCACTTGATGAACAACATCTTCTTTATCAATTTTGGAAATCTCTTCTTGGTGCGAATGTAGATCTTTCTCTTGTAGATTGGTATGTTGCAGAGATTTTTGATTTAGGGGTTGTTCGCTGATTGCCTCTTGCACCAGATTGTCTTTGTTTAATGGTTCATCTTCCAATTGAAGCTGTGTTTCCGATTCAACATCATTGTATGGTACTAAATTTTCGGTCAATTCATCATTATTAATAATGTCTTTATCTTGTTGTGTTTCGTTTTCAACTTGTGATATAATGGGGGAGAAGTTGTATACTCCTGGCATTCTAGGTAATTGGCCAAGATCTTGGTTAGGAGTCGGATCAATGGAGTGGTTGCCATCGACCATGGTTTCGGCTGGAGCAGTGTGATTGTAAAGCAGTATAGGTAACCAACAACAAGACCAACAAAAGTTACGTTTAGTTCAAGGTAGAAAAAACGAATAAAAAAATAAAATAAAAAATAAAAAAATAAAAAATAAAAATAAAAAATAAAAAAAATTAAAAGATTGTCGTTTTTTAGTGTCCTGCATACAGACCGATTGACCCAGTTTTAACTCAATTAGTACAAACTCTTAACCATCTTGTTACACCACCACCAAAGGTTAACGTTAATTGCACCTTCTCCTATTTCCTCACGTTGCCGGCTGCACTTTTTAGACGTCCCAGCTGCTCGTATACTGCGCCGTTAGAGCCCATATCCGTTGTTGTTTTTGTTCTTGTTGTTGTTTTTTTTTCTTCCGTCTGCAATTGTTGTTGGTTGTGCTGGTTGGTCTGGCATCCCCGTCGGTCGAATGTTGGATTGTCGTGTCGAGGTTTGTTTCTTGTTTGTTTTTAATTTTTTTTTCTCGCACGGCATGAGGTTCGACCAAACGACATTTATTCGAGTGCACTTGCCTCGTATCGTCCCACATTGGATCCCATACATGGTGGTGGTCCCTTGGAATATCATAGCGAATCAAACGAAACAGACAATCGATTAAATTAAGTCATGAAAAGCCTCCGCCTTAATGTCATAATTTAATTTTGAATAGGCTTTCTTTATTCTGTCCATCAATCCCATTGTTTTTTAACAACAGTCTCCTCTTCAGTAAAATTGGCACCAGTTGAAATGTGGTTATCGCACCTCTCTTCTTAACACCAGCTAAATTTGTACCAGTAAAAAATGTATCAGTAGGATTTAATCGATTGTCTGTTTCGTTTGATTCGCTATGATATTCCAAGGGGCCACAATCGTCGTCATCTGGCAACATGTTGACATTTGCATTATCTACGGGCCTGGGAATATAACTTTATGTCATCACATTTTTGAGTTTGGTCTACCTGAGCATAAAATTGATGTCTACCTGGGATGTTCCTGTGGTCTTAATCAGAAGAAGAAATATCAAAATCACCATTTGTTTGAGTGCTCTTCGTTGCGACATAATTGGTAATATTTTCTGCCAACTGAACATCGCTAGTGTGACTGGATTCTACTTGAAGGATGAAAAGAAGTATTTGGCTGGTATTAAAACAATCAAATTCAATAAAGAACAATCGAAGTTCAAAAATGCGGTGGATTCATTGGATGATTCCGAAATCCAAAGACTGGTTTTTGAAAAAGAATCCTTTGTGAGTGTAAAACACAAGGATGGAATTCTCTATGAAGTGACAGGTGATTTTCTTGACAGGGTTTACTTGTACGTGTCCTCAATTTGTTAAAGGTGATAAAAACTTTGTGCCACCATGTTCATATATACAACCGATTCATGAAGAAAAAGAGTTGAGGTTAATTTGTATAACATGTCCTTGATGAGATCGTCAATATTTGGAATCGGTTTGAGCTTTGTACCAGGTTCGTTATGAATACCCAAACCCAATTCTGCTTCATCGCTTTTGGTGAATTCAATATCTTGTTCAGCTTTTCCCGGAACGGAAGTACGGTCTAAACATTTTTGAACTTCGATTGTTCTTTATTAAATTTGATTGTTTTAAGCCCAGCCAAAAACTTCTTTTCGTCCTTCAAGTAGAATCCAGTCACTTGTATAAAAAAAATGTCAAGAACTATGTCGGCTCTCTTACATTTGGAAAATCCAAGAAATTTTGACTTGATTAAACGATGATACGATTCAATGTAATTATTTGTTATGAACAAATGATCATAATCAAAACCATCACCCTTAATCCAAAACTCTAATCGATTCCACCAGTAATTCATATATGAAACAAAATCTTGATACTTTTCAAAAGCTTGAACATAATCTCTGGCAAGTTTTATAGCTTCGTTTCTGGTTGGGCTTCTAATTATCTTATAAATGTTTTTTAAAGCAATCTTTCTAACTTCCTCCATGTCCTCTTGGCAAGTAGGATCGTTCTTTGGGAATTCAATTTGCACTTCTTGTCTCGTTCCACCATTCACAGTATTCAAAATTTCACGTTCCAATTCTAAATCAAGATTGCAACCGGGTATTTCAAAATTATTATCTTGCAATTCAAAACTTCTATTGAATTCGTTTTCAATGTCCACAGGTAGATTAGTTGTGTTGTCGACAAAAACATACTCGTTGTCATTTGCAATAACATTTATTCTGTTGTTTGAAACTGAAACACCGGATATGGCAGCAATCTAGTCGGGATCACTTTCGCTAGATGATTCGACACGTACTTCAGAGGCTTCACGGGGAAGTTGGCTTATAGTCTGCAGACCAGCTCCTCTAGTTCTCGTCCCGAGTAGACCGTATGTTTTCAAAGTTATCAACTGATTGATTCTTTTTGTTTTTTTTCATGTTCTTGATCATATGAAAAAAACAATAATATATTTGAATGTTGTTCCATACTTTCAATAAAGCATGTTTTTCCATATCCAGACAATCAATTATTGCTATATTTGGGGTTATGTCAAAAAGATTTCACAATCTCCAAAAACTTTGTTAAAACTGTGGAAATTTTCTTTATTGGAAATCATCAGAAATGTAGGGTAGCCTTTGTTAGTTTCTGGGTTCAATATTAGTATGGTAAATAAGAAAAGACTTTCCTTTTTGGATTTGAACAAATTTCGCTTGTAGCCCTTGGCGATATTGTGCGTTGCATCCATAAAAATCATTTTTTTGATTTGCTTTTAGTTTCTCGATTTGAGGATTCGTAGCAAAAGCAAACAAACATCCATGTATCTTGTTCAGTTTCTGGATCATAAAGCGTATAACCACTTTTTTTATATATATGCTGCCAGCATCTTAAACTATCATGCAAATTCCTTGCAAGCATACCGTTGCCTGCGGCTACTTTTTCACGAAAATAATAATACTGAGTATAGCACAATCTATAACAATCATCTAAAGGCTCGATGCTATTTCGGAAAAATTTAAATTCAAGTACCGTGTCGATTTGGTTCCATGAACAGCCTTGTTTAATACAGTTCTTAAGCCAATCCATGGCAGCTTTTTTTGGGTAGTGCTTTTTTATTTAGTTCTGAATCCATGAAATTGTGATTGTGGTACCAGCTGTAATCAATACTATACACATCCGCTTTTATATCGTGGATGATTTTAATTCGAGCAGAACAATTGTTCTTTTTCAGTTCCAGATTCTGGCTTGAAATGCTAGTACTTATATAACGATTTTGTCCATATTCGCAATCGTAGTAAAAGTAATCTTTGTTTTTGTGTTTCCTTAGACTTACTAAACTAACACAAACTAGTATTTTATAGGTTAAGTTAAAGAATACACATCAATTATTGTCTCCTCGTCGTTTCCTACCATTGTAAGTCTCGTCTAGTCCAATTGTGGTACTTCCTAGCGTCTTCCATAAACGCTTCCATTTCTTTTTCAGTGTACGTGAAATGCACATTATTTTTAGATATATCGTCGGGACATATATCTGGATGTATAAACTTAGCCAACCGTGTATGAACCGGTATGTGTTCCATATGCAAATAGATAGACAATGGGATCATTTCTTCATCCCAACTAAAATATTTTCCTCTATCACAGCCAAGTAAATGTTTGTATTCATCATGTTTGATTTGATCAAAATGTATCGACAAGTATTCCTTATCGAAAACTCTTTTGTGAAAAACTGAATCAAGCACTGGATACTTAAGTAAAGCAATGTAATAATGATGACTTGATAGTAGCAAATCCTGGACGCTTTGTTGCGTTAAAAACGATTTTTATTAGATATATCAAAAAATTGATTGGGAGTGGTTGTATCAACATTTTGACCTAACGAACCAAGGTACTCTTCTACAGCATGTGGAATAAGCTTCTTTCTTTCCAATAACTCTTTAAATGGCCCACTGGCTAGAGATTCTGGGAATTCAGTCTCTTCTAATGAAGCGCTAGGTTGAGACATTGTCTACATTTTAATGAAACTTTGTTTAGGCTAACAAGAAAAAGATTACACAAAGAAAAAATAATTAAGCATTTGGTCAACTAAGATGGCCGTAATTGGAATATTAGTGAAAAATTTTTACAAAGGTGAAAAATGGATATATAAATAGTAAGATCCAAAGTAAGATTTGGAGGTTAAGTTAATATATACTTTATTTTTCTCGTATAATAATTTTATTGTGCCAGGAAATTCTATCATATTTCGTTTATTATTTTTTTCATGAATTTTATTTTTTAGAAGGGCGTGTAAACGCACAAAAGTCTCCTAATTCGGACTATGCACGAAGCCGCGCAATTGCTATTTAAAAAAAATTTCGTTTAGGCTCATTTTATGCTACATGGTGGGCGCCGAATCGCTTTGCGACCACGCAGACGAATTAGGTAACTAAGTTAACTAGTCTTTAACTTTTTTTCGCTAAGACAAATGCGAATTTCATTCTTATTCTGCCTTTTTGGATTGAAAGAAACAACTGTCAAGCCTACAGTTTCTTTCAGTACATATAGAGTCGATGGGGAGTATAGGCATTGTTGTAATTGTCATTAAATACAAGGTTATCGAGAAACAGGATTAAAATTTTGTAGTCTCGTTTTTAAAGAGAAAAAAAAAGCACAAATTTAGATTGGTGGTGTACCAAACTCAACTCTTTTACAAAATCAACAACCTTTGGCTGCATCATCTAACCAAACTTTGACTACCGATACCTTTGCTTCATTTTAATTCTCAAGTGTCTTTTTTGAATTAAAACTGTATCAGCAGTATTTACGTCATTACTGACAATTAGATACCATATCCAATTGTAATCTGTCAAACTTCCATTCCACATCAATATTTAAGTATCTCTAACCTGTATATTTCTTTATGTTGTTCTTCTATTACTTATCATTTGGTAGTTTCGGTAGTGCACAGTTTCTATTTTTCATTATCAAGATTATTATATCCACCACCATCATACCTCAACTTCTCACCAATGTCAGGCTCCTCCGATTTTTTAAATAAAGGCATAGATCTTGTACAAAAGGCAATAGACGCAGACACAGCAACGAGGTACGAGGAAGCTTACAAACTATATTACAATGGGTTGGATTACTTGATGTTGGCAATCAAGTACGAGAAAAACGCAAAATCCAAAGAACTCGTCAAATCCAAATTCACCGAATATTTAACAAGAGCAGAACAATTGAAGGAACATTTGGAAAAACAACAAAATTCAAAAAACAATTCGGCAGAATCTTCAATCAACGGGTCTACCAAGTCCAAAAAAGGTGGTGATGATGAACTGGATGACACAGATACTAAGAAATTGAGAGGAGCTTTGGCTGGGGCCATTCTATCGGAGAAACCAAACATTAAATGGTCAGATATAGCAGGGTTGGAGCAAGCAAAAGAAGCCTTGAAAGAAGCAGTCATATTACCAGTCAAATTCCCTCAATTGTTTGTTGGTAACCGAAAACCAACGTCAGGAATATTATTATACGGCCCTCCAGGTACAGGTAAATCCTACTTGGCAAAAGCGGTTGCAACAGAAGCAAATTCAACTTTTTTCTCCGTTTCAAGTTCAGATTTGGTGAGTAAATGGATGGGTGAGAGTGAAAGATTAGTCAAACAATTATTCACCATGGCAAGAGAAAACAAACCAAGTATTATATTCATTGATGAAGTCGATGCTTTGTGTGGTCCAAGAGGAGAAGGTGAAAGTGAAGCAAGTAGAAGAATCAAAACTGAATTATTGGTTCAAATGAATGGAGTTGGTAATGATTCCCAAGGGGTCCTAGTCTTGGGTGCGACAAATATCCCTTGGCAATTGGATGCAGCAATAAGACGAAGATTTGAAAAAAGAATATACATTGCATTACCCGATATTGAAGCTAGAACAAGAATGTTTGAGTTAAACATTGGAGAAGTACCTTGTGAATGTACTCCCCATGATTACAAAACATTGGCAGAAATGACAGATGGATATTCTGGTCATGATATAGCCGTTGTAGTGCGAGACGCATTGATGCAACCAATTAGAAAAATCCAACAAGCCACTCATTTCAAACCTATACTAGAAGACAATGTACAAAAATTGACACCATGTTCTCCTGGGGACGCCGATGCAAAGGAAATAAATTGGATGGATATTGGAACAGATGAATTAAAAGAACCACCATTGACTATAAAAGATTTCATTAAATCCATAAAGAGCAATAGACCAACAGTTAACGAATCCGATATTTCAAATCATATTAAATTTACAGAAGATTTCGGTCAAGAAGGGAATTAGAATATATATACGTGTTATCTCTGTCTATATGCGTTGAAATCCACTCTTGTAGGAGACCTTTCTCTGTTTTTTAATTTCTCAGCAAAGAGATCTTCTTCTTCATCATCTAGGTTTGATTTCTTATCCATTTTATTTGCAAATAAATCAGGTTCTTCAATACGAGATTTTGGTTTGTATGTTTCTCGTTGATATCGTCTTCTTGGTTTCCGTTCTGGTTCACCATGAATTAGGTAATACCTTGAATATTGTGAAGCATTTTTTTTCTTTCTATCCGATTGAAATGATTGTCTGATTAATAATTCAATCGAGGTGTCGTCTTCTTCCATGCCACCAGATTCTTGTTCATTTTGTATTCCTAACCTATTGCTTAAACTTTGTTGCTTTTTAAATTCAATCACGGGATTATAAGATTTGGCTGGTTTTTGATTTATAACGTCATTGATATAATCGTCTAAATTTATCGCGGTTTCGCTCAATGCTATTAAAGCTTTTTTACTTTCTTGACTAGTTTTAAAAACAATATTTACTGAAGAATCATCAATCCATTCAACTTTAAACGTTATTTGATCATCAAATGGAATTTGTTCATACTTGATTTTCTCATCCTCTTGGCTTATTGTATAATTCAAATAATATTCTACGTATGATTTGATTTCATCTGTTGATAAACTATCAACTCCTTGTATTTTAATGGATTCAGGTCGAATTATTTGAGATTCTCCATTTACAAAAACTTCAATTGACTCTTGCTCCAACTTTAACTCATTTTCTTTCTCATCTTGAAGAGACTTCACTATAAACCCACCATAAGGAGCAACTTCAGGCTCAGACATTTTTGTTTACAAAAATATAAATTTTTTTCGTTGATATTTATTTCAATAATTTGTATACAATTTTACTCTTCAATTTGGACATCTTCCTCTTCTTCTACAACTACTTGGTTCTCCTTTAGCTCTACTTGTTGATCTATTTCATCCAGTTCATTGACTTGTCTGATAAACAACACATTGTTGCACCTGATAAATATCTCTCCCAACTTGGCGGCTATTTTTTCTTCGCTCTGTCCTTTCTTAACATAAGATATCTCATATGTTTCATCTAGCTGGAAGTTCATATAACTATCAGTAGCAAGTAATGTTCCTTGATATTCTGTTCTGTTCCACTTTAGCCTCACCACCACCTGCTTACCAACCAATGATTTTAGAAATGGTGTGGGATTAGAATTGGCCTAAACATCTGTTAGTAACACTATCTTGGTATTTTATGGGTGTGATGATGGACACATACTATTGACATTTGAAAGTGGTTTGGTAGAGATGTATTGATTTTTTTTTTCTGTTAACAAAACACGGTAAGGTTTTCCACCAAATGAGTAAATTGCAACAGGTGTTTATAATTGGTGGACTAATAAGATTCTTATTGCCCACTTTCATACCTTCAATTGTTCCAGTTTTATCTTCAACAGTTGAATTATCCACACCCGTGAATTCTTACAAATCGTTACAAGAAGCTTTTTACTATTTGAATCATGGCATAAATTTATACGACGGAGGCATCAACCATAATCCTCCTATTTTAGTGTCTGTGCTATCATTAATCAACACCCTTCCATTTCCAGACATTTGGTTTAATTTAATCTACACAGCCGTTGATTTAGCAATAGCTTATAAATTGATTTCAATCAACAAATGGTATAATAAATATCAAAGTGAAAAATTGGGTAAAAAACATATTGGATTTAATGATGACTTGATTGCTAGTTTCTACTTGTTCAATCCATTGATAATATTGACTAATTTGTCTCACTCAACTAATGTTTTTACTTGGTTTTTCATCATTGAATCAATCAATCAAATTGTCACCTATTCAAATATACCAAATTCAATGATTTCATTGAGTATTTCCAGTTATTTATCATTCCATTCATTGTATTTGCTACCACCAATTTTAACATTGGGTCAAGTATTATCAAAAGATTATAACCTAACTAAAAATTTCATTTTAGGTGGTGGAATATTTATCACTTCGACATTATTACTTATTCTTATCTCATTTGTAATGACTGCATCATGGAAATTTTTAGATCAATGCTACATCACCGTCTTGTTGTTTAAGAAAATTACTCCAAATGTGGGACTCTGGTGGTATTTATTCACAGAAATGTTTGAATTTTTCACTCCATTTTATATTGGAATGTTTAATTTATATTCGTTTATTTTTATCATTCCAATCACTTTAAGATTGTATGAATCCAAATTGAATCCAAAACTAGGTGATTTGTTTTTAGCAGTGATTTTATCTTACATTTGGATATGTTTTACGAAATCTTATCCAACCATTGGAGATTTAGGGTTGGCATTGAGCATGATACCAATCTTTTCAAGTACGATTCTTGTGCATTGCAAAATGATGTATATAACAGGTATCACGCTAATTATATCATTATTATTGTCACCAATTTTCTACTATTGTTGGATTGTTTTAGGTAATGGGAACTCAAATTTTTTCTATAGTATAAATTTAATATGGGGAACAGTCCATGTTTTAATATTGATCGATTTGATCTGGGGCAAATTAATCATGGATTATATTATAGAAAACAAAATCGAAGCTAAAGATGTTGATTCATTGAATTTGGCCCAGATATAGCTATGGATGTGCATATGGTAGCACTGTGTGCCTTGTTTGCACTACTTAAATATTTTACCAATCAACGAATGAGAAATTCAAATTCCCAAACAGTAGAAAAAAAATTTCTGTAGAACAAAAAAAAAATAACCAAAGGTAGATTCAATAATGTTATCTCGTGCTTCAATTCGTGCTTATAGCTCGATACCAAACTCAATAAAAGTAGCATCTAAAGAATCCGTAAATGATTTAACTAACTTATCAGTTGTTATAAAAAACGCCGGTTCATCAAGTGGTAAATTTGGTATTTCACATTTATTATCAAAATTCACATTTTTAAACAATGGATCGAAATCAGCCCTCAGATTCACGAGAGAAAGTGAATTGTTGGGTGGTATATTTGAAAGCCAAGTCACAAGAGACGCCTTGGTTTTGAAAACCTCATTTTTAAAACAAGATTTACCATACTATGTTGAAGAATTGGGTAATGTTGTATCAAACACAAGTTTCACTCCACATGAATTCAAAGAAGTTGTGTTACCAACTGCTTTATACGAAAGTGAAGTTGCTTCCAAGGATTCATTTATTCAAGGTTTGGAAAAATTACATGAAATTTCATTCAGAAAAGGATTGGGTAATCCATTGTATTATGACAAATCCACACCAATCTCATTGGATGAAATTGTTGAATTTTCAAAAGAAAGTTTTACTGGTGAAAATATTGAAATTTTAGCTGAAGGCGCTAATGAAGAAGATTTAACTAAATTCATTTCTGAATCTGCGTTTTGTTATTTACCAAAAGCATCTCAAGGTGCAATCAAACCAAAAACCAACATTTTCAAAGGTCAAGAAACCAGGCATGCTTTAAGTGGTCAAGCATCAGCTTTTATTGGTTTACCAATCAAACCTGCTGATTTTGGTAAATATGAAACTTTATCTGCAGCCATTGGTACTACTACTTTACCATCGTTATCTACTCCATTATCCAAGATTCCAGGTGCTACCTCACACTTGTACAAGTATCAAGATGCTGGATTATTTGTTGTATCGGTTACAGGAACATCTAGCGAAGTAGCTCAAGGTATTAAACAAGCCAAAAAAGTTGTTGATTCAGTTTCAACATCAGAATTACAAAAATCCATCAAATCAGCACAATTATCAGTTGCATTACAAAACACTTTTGATTCACCATTGGACTTTAAAGTATCTGCTGAATCAGCACCAATTAAAGAATTCAACTACGTTGCCATTGGTGATCTTGATGTGTTGCCATATGCATCTGATTTATAATAAGACGTATATAAACAATGTATGAATAAAAGCATCCATTACCATAGAAAATAGTATGGGAGTGTAGAAGTTACAAATTTTAGTGTGTTTATATTTTTTTTTTTTTGCCAATCTGCTCTTCTTTTAATCCATTAAGAAATGTCAGATTTTGAAGACAATGCATTTAACGATGTAGCTGAGAATTACGAGGACTTTGATGCTCCAGATCATTTTTCTGATAACGAAGTGGATGATGCAAATGGTGGAGACGCGGAAATCAAAACGGAAGATGGTAAAACCATCATCAATGGTGGTTTTGGCCCAGACGATGCCATCAATGGACAACATCAACAACAACAACAACAATTGCCAAAGATAAAATCACTCAAAGAGTTGGCCATACCTAAAGAGAAGAGAACTACAACCCCATACATGACCAAATACGAAAGAGCTAGGATTTTGGGTACTAGAGCTTTACAAATTTCATTAAATGCACCCGTGCTAGTTGATATTGAAGGTGAAACTGATCCATTACAAATAGCGATGAAGGAATTGTCACAGAGAAAGATTCCTTTGGTTATAAGAAGATATTTGCCCGATGGGTCGTATGAAGATTGGGGTTGTGATGAATTGATTGTTGATCATTGATTCAATCTATATAAGCGTCGATCCATTTCGAAGCAAGAAATATTTGTTTGCCATCCATTTGTTCTTGAACAAAGCCTTTTGTCAATTTATCAAACACTGGTCTTGATAACCGATGATCGCCAGATCCAATTCCACCCAACTGAACACTACAACACGCATCTTTTAATAAATTGAAATCGACTTGTAACTCATCTTTAAATGTTTTTAGATTTTCTTTATCCAGGTATATTTTCAATGCATTGTATATAATTGATTTGTCTTCAAACTGGGTGAACTCGGCAGCCATTATATTTGAAAATTGTCTGAAATTTATCCCCAGTATGGATTTATCTTCGTTATCCACAGTCAACATTTGCGTGAGTTGAGAGTCTGAAGGAACTGCTAAACCCATGGTGGAGTATAATTTCTGTAGGTCTTTCTTTGTAATCACCGAGTCTCTTGAATCGCCATCGATCAAAGTGAATGCGTTTCTTATTTGAGTCTTTTGGTTTGTGGATAATGAGTTCAACTGCAGCATAATACTTGATTTTATTTTTTTTTTTCCGTTGTTTACATTTTTCATGGAATCAGATTTATACAATCAACCAGTGGTTATAGATAATGGCTCCGGCAACTTGAAAGCTGGGTTTGCAGGGGAAGAAAAACCAAAAATAAACACTTGTTCTATAATTGGACGACCCAAGTACCAGAAAATCATGGCTGGTTCCTTGATCACCAATGACAAACAGGACAATTTGTTTATTGGAAACATTGCCCAGGAAAATAGAGGACTTCTCAAGTTGTCGTATCCAATTGAGCATGGCGTGGTTAACAATTGGACAGATATGGAGAAAATATGGCGTCAGACGTATGAACAAGATTTGAAAATCAATAGTCAAGACCATCCATTGTTGATAACAGAAGCTCCATTGAATCCCAGATTGAATAGGAATAAAATGTGTCAAGTGTTTTTCGAACAATTTGCCGTTCCATGTATATACGTTTCGATCCAAGCGGTGCTATCTTTGTATGCATCAGGTAGAACCACAGGAGTTGTAATTGATAGTGGTGATGGTGTCAGTCATGTAGTTCCTGTTTATGAAGGATTTGCCTTACCCACGTCAATAAAAAGAATGGATGTAGCAGGAAGAGACATTACTGAACATTTGTCATTTAATATAAAACGAATGTCGGGGTTAAACTTGACAAGTTCATCGGAATTGGAAATTGTAAGACTCATGAAAGAACAATGTTGTTTTATACTGAAAGATCCAATTAGAGATGAAAAACTATACGGCACACACTATATCAAAGGATCAGTTAATAATACGTCGGAATTGTTTTCAAGTTATAAACTACCCGATGGTCATGATGTAATCTTGGGAGTGGAAAGATTCAGGTCTACTGAAATATTATTTAATCCACAATTAATAGCAAATGAATCTTGTGGATTACATGAGTTGACATCGTTGGCTATAGCGAAAACAGATTTGGATCTTAGACCAACGCTTTATCAAAATATAATTCTTTCAGGTGGAAACACTTTGATTAAGAATTTTGGTGATCGAATGTTGATGGAACTCAAATCTCTACAGCAAGACAAACAAGAACAATCGATATGGAACAAATCAATCACCAACCAAAGTTATAATACAAAAATGAAGGTGAAGATATATGCCCCAAATGAACGAAAATATTCAACATGGATTGGTGGATCAATATTAGCAGGACTCTCCACTTTTAAAAAAATGTGGGTCACCTCACGAGAATACAATGAGAATCCAGATATCATACATGTAAAATGTATGTAATTCTAAATCTATATACCATAATATCTATCACCAAAATCACCAAGTCCTGGAATGATGTATCTATTTTCATCCAATTTTTCATCAATTCCCCCCGTTATTATCTTGACATCTGGATACTTGTCTTTGAAAGCTTTAATTCCTTCTGGTGCCGCTAATAAGTTTAAAAAGAAGATTCTATCCATTTGAACGCCTCTTGATAATAAAACTTCAACTGCCATCATTGCTGAACCACCGGTGGCCAACATGGGATCCAATAAAAACACATATCTTCCACTGATATCCTCAGGCAATTTTTCATAGAATAATTTAGGCAACGCCGTTTCCTCATCTCGTTGAATCAAGATTTTCCCAATTCTAACCGATCTACAACATTCTCTTAAACCCATTTCCATGGATTCACCAGCTCTAACAATTGAGACCCCACAGATCTTGCCCAAGAACTTTGCTCCTTGGTATTGATGATCGCCATGACACTTGATGATTGTTTTTTCCACTGGGAGTTGATTCAAACCTTCTTCCACCAACAATCTGATAATTCTGTCGGAGTAAAAAACAAAATCGCCTCTCTTTGTGCTTTGGTCCCTGATGATTGAGTACAATCCAATCAATTGGTTGGTTTGGGGGAGTAAGATTACGTTTTTCTCAATCTCGTTAGATACAGACATTGGTGATAAGATGAGAGAAAAAATGGGAAAAAACAAAAAACAAAAAGAAGGAAAGAAATATTACTGGGGATGTACATTTCTTCTATACGTTGGGGTGGACAAAGGGGTTTTCAATGACTTCGTTGCCTTCCACAGGCGAGATGGTCAACAAACTGGTACACTTCACAACCACCAACCCAAGATCCCTCGTCTCATCAGTCAACACATCTTCATCGTCTCCATCTACAATCATATTGTTAGTATTTTCAAAACTTATTTGATTTATATTATACTCACCTCTCAATGTTTCTTGCACGTCTTCCAACACCAAGTTCATCAATTGGTCAAATCCTTTCAACGTCCCTGTAATCTGTCTCCCACCAATGAACTTCACCCTTATTTCGTGCTCCTTGTATTTGTTTAAATCCAATATCGCTTCCTTTTTGGGTCCCTCCTGTTTGTAATGGCCGCCATTCTTGCTATCGTGCTGTTTTCTCCTGTTGTTCTGGTGTTGTTTTGGTTTCCTATCGGACTAAACCAACGTTAGTCTGCGTTCACTACAACTAGTCGTACTTAACATACCTCTGACATTGTTTTTTGGTACTTCTTTTCTGTTTTTTTTTTTTCTTTCGTTTTCCAGTGAGAGTTTTGTATTTACAAATATATGCAATCTATGTACAACTTAGTATTGGTTTCTCAACCACATCTGCCTTCTCTTCCTTCTCTCCAACAAGTATCCCGGCTGGTCGTACTTGGCGTCTATAGTGTTGTTACCACTGCTTCCTTTCTTCTTTTCAGCTTTGAAGAAATAGTTCAATTTCGATATCTCAATATTGAATTCCTGACTCAATCTCTTCACATTATACGTCTCGGGGTCCTTTTCTCTCATCTCCCTCATTCTATTTAGTTGTTCAATTGTGATGGCGTCGTCTTTTGCTTTCTGTTCCTGCGTTCTAAACTGTCTTATAACTGGCATATCTTTAACCACCTCCGGTTTGGGATTGTTCAACTTGGCAATCTCCCTCCTTGGGTCATGTTGGGGTAAAAACAAGTACGGCGTTTGCATGTATGACTTTATGATAGCTGATGGTGGATTGTAGATCAAACCTTGTTTGTACTTTGGTTTGAAGTTGAAGGTGGACCTGTTTTGGTTGTATTTGTTTATAGGCACCGGCTCATGGGGTATGGATGTATTTAGTCTGCGTATTATCTGTCTGTTCATAATAAAAATTGCTGAGAAAACGAATTTCTTCGACGTAATTGGTGCCTGTTTCGTCTCGATTTGATACTGGAAAAGTTTTTCACTGAAATTTTTTTGAATCTTTTTTCTCTGTCGTGTGGATGCAACAGACCCAAACATAGACAGACACAACCCAAAGGAAAGCACCACTGCTGAACTTGTGAATAAGTAAAGTATTTAGAACAGAACGTATTTGCAGATCTTTGATCAAGTACTCTATTGGCTCTGTGATACTTTTCTCATTTTATACATTGTTTATATATTAAGAAATTGTTACTACTTTACGGATTTCGAATCTGAACTGTACGGTAAGAGACCAACAGAAATACTCAAATAGAATGTAAGGTTTAACTGGCACCATGTATATGAATCTTCTAATTTTGATCTTTCTGGTGTGAAAAGAAGTTGATAGATTCGGGCACAGGATCAATACCGAGCTGATCCACTGCCCTCTGTTTAAATCTCTCAATAACGCAATTCAAAAATCCAGGATGTATACTTGTAACGACATAGGATATGGGCTTGAGTCATTGCATCAATTGATTGTAACTTACGTCAAGATTCTTCGAAATCAATACATGGTAGCTCTTTGCACCATAAAGTAACAAATTGCATGTCGTCATAAGATATTTAGCAGAGTCAAGTTCAATTTGAGCTCATTGATTTCATGTTGGATTCAATGTCCTGCTCCTTGATGTATATTGGATAATGTTGTATGGACAGATACATCAGTTCTATATAACATATCTTTACGATATTCAGAAACAAGATTGTATGCATAGCCGTGATAAATGACTTGACTAATACATAGATAATATCGGTTATTAGTACATTTATGTAAAATCCATTATCCTAATACTTAACCCATCTTATCACTCGAGGGCTAAATTCGCGTATAAGAGTTCTCCGAATAAATATAAATTAAAGTGACATCGCCTCTAGTTTGACTTGTTGATTGATTAAAATGTATAATTCAGGTATCATAAATATTTATCGTCTCATACATATGTTAATTGTCCGGAGGTTCGTTTACAAAATTTGGTCTAAATTTAGTTTGCAACCTTAAGGGGTAATGGGCTCTGGGATCTCACAATTGAATTTTCAATCAACAAATTGTAAACCCTTTTTTTTCGGAAATTCAATGTATATTTCCTTTCATTATTATAAAATTCTATATACATACGCTATCTAAGGTTGTTGATAGCTAAGCCAATGTCTCCAACAATATTCGGCCAAAAATCCCTCTATGGGTCGTGCTAGCACGCGACGAGACTCTGTTGAATTCTCCAGTTTGATTTCTACCGTCCATTAACCATAATCAGACCCAGTTTGTATGAGAATGAACCGTGGTTCCAAAATCGCATTTGAGAAAGCTCTGTAAGGTAGTCTACCGGGCATGCTTTACAGGAAAAGAAGGTAGGAGGATGGTTGCCAGTCCCAAGTTCGACGCTGCTGAAACTCAACTTGGCCATAGACAACAACATAAAAAAGTCTTAAAAAGACGACAAACAAGCGACAGAGGCATAAAGCCAATCTAAGTTTTCTATATAGGTTATAGCTTATTTATATTTACCATAAAAAAGCCTTTTGAAAACTGCTTTTTTAAAATACAAATGTCTTGACGAAACGATCATAACACAATTTTCAAAACTAAACAAAATGGTTAATACCCGCAATTTGCAAGTTTAAGCACATACGCTAATCTGGAGATAAAAATAAAGAATTGAGCGAGCCGAAATTAGTTGGATTAGATTTGAGCAAACAATACAAGGACAAAGAGTTGAAGCAAAGATATGCTAAAACAAACCCATCAATTCTCTTTTGAATCAGCCACACAAGGTACATTTAAACAGGCGTTCTCAAATGCTAACCCTATCATTTTAGAACATATCATGTCTGTCGAGGAAACTGCGCTAAATGAACTTCAAGATTCTGCAGTTAGTGCTGTTAGACTTTATTCTCCAATGCCTTGGAAATGATGGAAAATTGTTTTGTTAATTGGATTTCTTTGTCGATCATCGGAAGATGGATATCTTTGTAGTATAGTTTGCTCAATTTGTAGGTATTGATGGCTAATGTTCTATGATGTATTGGTAGCTGATTCACTTTGGTGAAATTGAGCAGCCTTGTTAGTGATAATATTTGATCTTTCCAGTTGAAGTTATAGAGAGGTATTCCCAAGTATTCTACTTGTGATGATGAAATCATACTTTTATTGAATTTTGTGTGTAGCATATCTGGGTTTGTTGATAGAATCTTTGATTTCTCAAAATTCACTTTACTATTCGATATTCTCTCAAATTTAGATAAATCATGTACTGAAGTTGTTTCGTCATTCGCATCTTTATTCATGAATATTGTTACGTCATCAGCAAGTGCTAAAACTTTTTCGTTTATTGTAACGTTGTTATATGTTTTTTTGTATACTTGTAGTTTGTGTTGTAAATTGGTGAAGAGTGTTTCTAAGATCATGTTGAAAATGGTTGGTGACAAAGGATTTCCTTATCTTACTCCCTTTTTTAGTGCTATTTTTCTTGACTCAGTTTTGTTTAAGTAAATAACCCCGTGTTGTTATCAGAATAATGAAATTTTTCGCTCTCAATCCAATATCGATTTTGTCAAGGACTTTTTCAATGTAATAGTGAGATATTCTATCAAATGCCTTTTCTAGATCAAGAAATAGTATTTGATTTGATTCGTTTTAATTCTTGATTATTTCGTCTTTGATTAAATTCAACTTTATTATATGATTATCTAGGTTACGATTTTGCATGAAGCCAACTTGGTGAAGACCAATTATATCCGCTAAGGCTATTTGTGATCTTGTGTTGAAGGCCGTGGAGGTAATTCTAAGACTTGTAAGCATTATGCTAATTGGTCTCAAATTCTTTATCTCAGTTGAGTCTCTGTTAGGTTTTTCAAGAAGTGTTATAAATACTTTTTTCATACTTGGTGGTAGTATTCCTGTTCTTAAGATGTCATTGGCTGTGTTTACTAGAACCTCTGCGACTTCTTCGAAGCCTATTTTGAAAAATCTTGCGCATAGGCCGTCTGGTCCTGGTGAGTTTTGGTTTGTAGTTTTGGCGACTGCATTATAAATTTCTTGAATTGTAAAATCTCTGTTTAAGTTTTCTTTATTAAATGTTGATACTTCATGATCAAATTCTTGTAGATAATTGTTTATTTCATTATGATCTGATATCTTGTCTTCTTTATATAGCTCTTCATAGTAATTTGTACAAAGGGCCAATATTTCATTGGTTTTATTAGCGTTTTTGTTTGTTCTTCCGACCTGTAATACTGTAAAAAAGTTTTGTTTCTTGTCATTATCTCTGAAAGCTTTATTTGAATCCTTTAATAATGTGTCTTGGTTTACTTGTGAGTCGTCATATTTTTGTTTGTGCAACTCTTTGGCTATAAAAGACACTTTGTAACTTAACTCTTCCAAATCTTTGAATTTTGCTTCTCGTAGTTTGATTAATTTTGGGTTATCTAGTATTTTGGATGATAAAATTTTTCTACCTTTTCCTACCTTAATTAGTGGTTTATATTCTTTCGAAATTTGAATTGAGACCGTTTCATGTGATAATATGATGCCATCATATTTGTTCTGTTTGTAATAAACTAGTTTATTTTTGGTCTATTCTTCTATTGTTCTGAGTATTTGAATTCGTAATATATGATTTTGTTGGAGAAAAACGAATAAAGGTGTCAAAAAGATTGTTGGATTCTTGATAATGCTGATATTACTCTCTGGTGATCAGTATTAACGCTACTTTTTGTTCTGCGTCAATCGCACGTATTATGTTATTAAAATCTCCTCCCAATATAATGTTTAGGTTTTTGTAGTAATGGGAGTTTCTATAGTTTTCTATATGTTCATGTAATTCATTCAATAATTGTAATTGCTTTTTGTAGTCTCCTGATTGTAAATATAGATTTATTATCAAAATAAAAGCTTTTGCTAATTTCGAGTTGTTCTAAAATTGTAGAAGTTGATTCTTGTATTATTGCGATTGCCGAGCTACTCTTGTCGTCATAGTTGATGAATTTTACATTTTTAAAAGATTTAATTATTTTTATGTTTTCTTTTGTTGTTTCTTGTAATAAACAGTAGTGATTATTTTTTATTTATTTTTTTATCTTTTTTGATATTTGTATGTTTTTAGTTGTCAAGTTGATGGTGTTTAAGTCGTGAGAAATGTCTTTAGTGTCATTTCTATTGAAAAATGTGATTGGATTCATCAATAATTATGAGAATGTGAGTTAACCAGTTGATCTGAACTTGATAGGTTCAAGTTCGAATACTGGTGTGATGTGTCCATTTGGTGTGTGTTGTTTTCCCTATACTTATCTCCTGGTTCTCGAACTTTTGATAGTTGTGAACTCATATCATTAAGATTATCATCTCTGTTGGTATTGGGCAGGGGATTATTTTGAGCCATGGATTGCATTGCCACTAGTTTTTGCATGGTTGTTTGTAGTTTTTTGTGCTTGATGGTTTCCGGTTTTTGTTTGTTAATTGTTTTATTGCTATTCAAATCCAAGAAAATGAAAAAGAGAAAAATCAGTCTTTAAACCCATAGAATGGACCAAGCAATTAAATCTTACCTCAAAATCATGGAAAAAGTATTCTAGGAAGCTGAATAATGCTAGCCATTTGTGAGTCTACTTTTTACACGCTACAAATACACTTTTTTTCCAACCGTTCTCCGAAGCCGGGTCACAATAGCGCGAGCTCATTGCTTGCTGGATTTTTCTTCCTACAAATTTTCAATCAAAAATAGTGATTGTTTTGAATGCAAAACATGAATGAGTCATCAACTGTGCCCATCCACAATAAAAGTATCCAAGATTGATGATAAGGCTTCAATATGACGAATCAAAGAAAGTTTACTACTCTTTTTGATTGGTGATATGGTACAAGTGTTTGAGGCTAAGAAACTGAAAAGTTCCTGATTGTCTTAATCCATACACAGCTTTGTTCAGTTTCCACACTTTGGAATTGTCTTTGTTGAATCCTTGTGGTGGTATAATATATATTTGATGTCTTGGATCTAACAGTGCATACAAGTATGCAAACTTTATGTCCACGCGATGGATATTATTGCTAACAAAATAGCTTTCAACAATTTGCTTACCTGAGACCGCAATTCTTCCGCCTTAAAATCTCCAAGTGGGTACTGTTACACATTTAGTGGTTTAACATGTGGAAGAACCTTAATATTCACATCTAAGTGTCTTTTCGACTCTGGTACCGACACCAACTCATACTTTAACAAATTTTTGGCATTACTTATGCTATTTGTGTGCCTTGATCTTTGTCTTTTGAAATGGTCCCGCTAACTTAGCATCAATTAATGAATAACTAGCCGCAGAATAAAGAAGATGACTATAAAGGAAGACAGTTTTTAATTCAACAATAGTTGTTACAGTGTAGGAAAGAGATTGGAAATTAATCGTTCAATTACGAGCCCCAGTTTCAACCAATGCTAGCACCGCTCGCTCTTCGTGGCCTTGTTACACCGGTACCTCAAACCTATGATTTGGTAAAGGGTCCCTTACCGTCAAATCCTGAGTGAATATGTCATCAAGCTGAGCACAAGAATTTTCCACTTACTTGTCATCTGCTTCATCCACACATGTGACAATGTCACTAACCAAAAGAGGTTTCTGATCTGGTTCCTCAGCTTCCACCGCAGCTTCCGCTTTACCTTCCTCCTTTGGCTCTGCGTGTTTAAAGTCCCTCGAACCTCGAGACTCTACCCTTTTAAAGGCTTAGTGGGTGGAGAATAGGTACAATTGAAAGACTTGTGACCCGTTTTCCTGCATCTGAAGCATCCATTGTTCTGAATAAGAAACTGCTTCTCCTTTGGAGTCATCTTCTTGACCCCCATCGCATCTATGTCCATTGCATCGCTGTCATAATTCACTTCTGCAGCAGGTGCAACCGGCGTACTTGGTGCTGGAGCCTGGTGTTGCTGTCTCGCTGGCTGATAATTCGAACCGTAACCCCTCACCTCATACGGGCTCTTACCGCGAAACAACACTGAATTTTGGGTATCAGCATCCAACATAAGCTGACCCAAACTAACATCTGAGTTCGACACACTTCTAGCCACGGCTGACTGAACGTGCGCCTTGAGTCCATTGTTGAATAACGATTTAAACAGACGTTCTGTGAAAAAGTCCTTGGTCAAATAATTCTTAATCTTGGTGAACTCCATACGGTACGCCTTACAGCTCGAAGTTTGCTTTAACGTCGTTAACCTCGCAAACTATTTGTCAAGAAACATGGGCGACAACCATTGATTCTTGAGCAACTCAACAAATGAAGACCAATTGCTTGTGTTCACTGCCTCTGCAGTGTTGACATACCAGTCCTTAACTTCGTCCGTGAGGAATCTAGAGCTTAACCCTATGATCGTTTGAAATACCAATCTCATCCATGTTCCGTGATCATATAAATTGATCCAAAAAGCGATTCCGGCTTCTTGCCGAACTTGCTTGGTTTTGGGAGCTAATTCTCATGGAAGATGAATTCTTTCAGGATTCCTTCTTGAACAGCATTTCTCATACTTGCCTCTTGTGCTGCTGCAGCTGCTTCCTCGGCATCTGTCGCAGCTCTTGAGTTGGATTCTCCTACCATTACTAACAATAATCTAGTATAACGCTTGATATGTTCGTACAAATAATTAAGACCTTTTTAGCTACAAGATGCATACTAATAACAATTTACAATTATAGAAAATGGAAAAATGAATTAAAATCTTATAACTGAAGAATGAATCATGATGAAGAATAGAAGAGTCCATTCTCAACAAAGGTATCATATTAGAGACTTTCATTATTGATGAATAACGGATTGTTGTCATGAAAGCCGATAAATTGATGAAATCCTGAGTTTTTCCGATTTGACAGGTTGTTCAATGACTGTAGCTTCTTGTCTAAAATATGGAATTTTATCCCAGTTCGTTGTTAGTATATTAAAGACTGGTGATAATTCTACTGTTTCTTGAAGGAATTTTAATGGTGATGTACTAATTTTTGAATGGAAAGTCAAATTATAGATTACATTGATGTGGCATAATCTAAACCATATTGAAACAATTTTTTCCAATCTTGAATATTCAATAATGCAGCACGAAGTTTTGTTTTAACCGTGCGATTGAAACGTTCAACAATTGAATTTGATTACCAGTGTAAGCACTACTAAAATACGCAATTATGCCACGTGATTTGTGGTATTCTTGTAAGCTCATAAACTCCAAAGCTGAATGAATACACTTGATTGATTTGTTGAACTGGTGTTTAACGAAAATAATGAAATCAGTAATAATTTTCATGTATTCTTCTTTTGTTTGGTTTTTTATAACTTTAGTTACCGCAAATTTTGATAAATCATCAATGATTGAATATTCAATGATTATGTACCATTATCATGTCAATGTGTACACATTCAAAAACATCTCCAGCTTTGTATCTGGATCCTTGATACGCAAATTTTTTCGTCTGCTTGATGCTAGGACAAAGTTCACAATATGAATCATCAATTTTTTCCTTAGAATGTATTAAGTTGCGTGTGATCATTTTTTTCAAGACCTTGTTCAGCGGATGTGAAAATTTATTGTGTAAATTGTTGACGCAATTATTGAGAATTACATGTTTTGTTGGTAACTCCGCATAATTATTGTTTCTTGTAAGATCTATTTGTATGATCTTATAGATTAATGATGGCTTATTAGAAAAAGTCGAAGAAAAACATTCAGCAACACAAGTTGAAGAGAAACAATCAGAAACACCAGATTATACGTCAATTGACTTCTTCAGATTCGGAGTCTTGGATGAATTTGGTTTCATATATCATTTCTCTTCATCCAGAGAATTGTCCGTGTCGAAGTTGTGCTTGTTGACATTGTTCGAGAGTTTCTTATAATCATCGTAGTCGATGAATTTGTCAGATCTTGCGAGACGTGCAAAAAATTGTTTCAAAGTCTTCACGGTTCCATTTTCAATAAGGATTCGTGCATTTTGTGGGTCAGATCTCAAGTAGTTTTTAATGATAATATGTTATATTGTGATCTTTTAACTGTTGATCATTAATTAAATTAAATTGTAAATCTTTACAATATAATGTTGGTATATTGACGATTTCGTCTCCAAATAACAACTTAATTAATCCTTTACCAGTAATCTCAATATGCAGTGCATCCGGTCCTGACGCACTATCATGATGTGTTTCGAATTCATGAATAAACTTCTTTTTTGTATGATTGTAATATATAATTCAATAGTCATTCTGAAAATTTTAAATTTTGAAAACTAAAGTCTCAATTCTAAAATTTACAACTACAGCAACCGAATCATTTTATACTCTAGTGAAATCTAACCTTAATTTTATTGAAGACTTTAACTTGTTTCAATTAACCAATCAATGTTTATTAGAACAAATGGGACTTACATAACGAAATTTTTACATTTTGAATTACAAAACTACCAAAGTTACGTTACTAGTTTGCCTTGTTCAAGCGAAAGCCTCAATTCTAACATTTCAGGTAGGTAGGTAAGGTGATTGTTGGAATAATCTCAACAATATCTCATACAGCGCTTAAGACAGCGCTAAACAAAAAAATTTTGACAATTTTCATATTTTGACTTGAATCAGCAATAGCCTTACTTGTCTTATATCCATATTCATCAATAAAACAAGCATTTCTACGTTTAGCATGCCTCAAAGGTGAAAGAAATAGCTTGTCACGTGGATGTATTTTCTTCTATGAGGCCTAAATTTACCTTATTTTTTTTGTAAAAATCCGATGTAGTGTAACGGCTATCACGGTTCGCTTTCACCGAGCAGACCGGGGTTCGACTCCCCGCATTGGAGTTAATTTTTTTGCACCCAAAACTATTTTTTTGGAGCGAGATTACGATCTATAAGTCCAAACTTTTGGGCTGCGAAATTGTCTTGCACAAATTCTAGTTTATGGACTCCAAAAAACCCTGCTTGTTCAATGTGTTTAGATCTGAGTTCAGATAAGATAAGTATTTGCAAATTGAGGCATTATTTGAATACTTCCCAACATCATTTTGAATTTTGCCTTTAAAATTGATACATTTGTCCGAAATTTTCATAAATTCAGGAAAACCAAATCTCAAAATTTAAAATAGAAATTGCAACGTAGGTTTTTACATAGTTTTTTAACCTAATACATACCGTAAAAAAAAAAAACAAACAATCAGATTTTTGCCTAATTCTTTCAATCAATGTTTTGTTAGAGCTTGCCTCGAAGGTTCATACTTTAGTCGTTTTATTGGTAAAAATATTTATCTTCCATAGCGTTGATACTTTTGCATCAAACTTTTAATTAGTCTAATTAATCAGTACATTCTACTCGTTGGACTGAGCATTGACCACTCTTGTAAATACATAAACGCAGATGATTAATTTTTTAATTCAGTCATTTGTAAAATCATGTTTGTGGTGTACCGAATCAAATTTCCTGATCCAGTTTCATCAATTGATCTTAATTTTACATGTCGCAATGTGCGCAAATTAGCGCTGTATCTTGTGGCATCGTCTAAGTCGTAAATTCTAATTAGCTACAGCGCTTATTTTTTCAGTTTTAATTCATTTTCTAATTATATAAGCTCTTAAACGGATCTTCTTGATAAACAGTTTGCTACTTTTTTGAGCTGGTATCAAATACAACGTCGAAAATAATTTGTGCTTGTATTTTGTTCAAACAATACTACAAACACAATACAAAAAGCTTAATTAAATATTATGTACAGTGAATATCTCAAGAGTTTTTTGTTTTGAAGTTGGATTATGATACGCCCTGAACATGAGTCATGGGTTCATGTTATTGGCATTTTGAATGGGAACAAATTGCGTTTTACATTGGAAAACTAGAATACGAAAAAAATTAGAAAGTAGATGTCAACACAACATCTTGGGCTGTTGTCAAGAAAACGTCAACTAGCACATTTGATCAATCATTGAAATTAAGTAAACAAGATGATATGCGGAATTGGCTGTAACAACATATACCGTTGTTGACATCACCGCACCTTCTTAAGTCGAGTGCCAATTTTTTGATTTGGTGCAAAGCCGCATCGCCTTTCGCATATACCAAGCCATTTGAAATTAAATATTTCAATCTTAGGGGCAAATTATTGTTACCACCAGATATCAGTCATTCACCAGATTAGTTCCTATTCGATGTACAGTGAAAATCAATTGTTTTGACCCTGTCAATCGTTTCGTAAAAGTACGAGATTTAATGTCAATAAAATTGCGATAAGACTATCCCACGTTTACATTCCAGCTCATAACTAGCCGCATCTTATCCACTTAACCAAGAAAAAAAAAATTTTCTATAAAGATCTTTTTATATTTTTTAGAAGTTAAATAAATTTGACAGCTTTCATATGTTAGGATAAGACTTGATCTTCGAAAATGAAGTTTGCTAAAACTCTTGAGTCTACACTAGCGGCTGACATACCCGAGGAGTGGGTTGAAACTGCAATACAATACAAAGCATTGAAAAAAACCATTAACAAAGTGGTCACCGAGCTAGAGTTCTTGGGTTTGGAACAAAATACTTTGAAACTACTTATAAATGAGAATCTATCCAACGATATCACAGACTGCCCGCCAATCGTAGCAGAATACACTTTAACCAAAACAGAACAAACTGATCAGGTAGTGAAACCGGTTCTTAAAATCACATTGGATTATTCTAATAACAATTATTCTGATGATCATATCCATCATTTTGCAGAAAGCTTAAGACGTAAAATAGAGACTTTATTTGCCAATGACGAAGAAGATTACGATGACGACAAAATTATAGAATTGAAAGAAGATAGAGGAGGTGAATTAAAAGTAGTATCAAGCAGAGAAAATTCACTATCACCACCGGGATCGCCTCCACTAAAGCCAAAAGAAGGCACAATAGATCAAACGTTGATGTTAAACGGAGAAGTGAAGAAGCATGAAATTTTCATTATTTTAAACTCAGATGCTAAGTTTTTTGGCATGTTAAATGATGAATTGAACGATCTAGATTTACTACGAAAACAAGAGGAGGACAAAATTATTGAGGAAGTTCAAGAAATTGCGAAGTCCATACGAAATGCTAAAACCAAGCAAACCGAGCTATATAAATGGAGACAATTATTCAAAATATATCTTGATTCAGAAGTTTATTTCAAATACAATGACATATTGCCGTCTACGCAAAGAAACTCTGACCAGATCAAGCAAAACTTAGACGAATTTATAAACAACGTTAATAAATCTGGAGTTACGAATCAATTGAAAAAAAAAACAAGTTTAGCCACATTCAATCAGTTCACAACTATGAATTATCATTTGTTGAAAATATTACAATTTCAAACAATCAACAACGAAGCATTGAGGAAGATATTGAAAAAGTTTGATAAACTCACATCTTTGAATGTGAAAAATACCTTCCCCAAATTAGTCTCCGATGATCATGTATTTATAACTGGTACATCAATAGCTCAATCAATATGTTTTATAATCCAAGAATCGATAATCCAGATAATTCCACAACTTGATGATTATTCATGTCCGATATGTACTAGTATTGCTTACAAACCGATAAGATTAGAATGTGGTCATTTGTTTTGTGTCAGGTGCTTGGTGAAATTAAAACAGCAGGATAAAACAGCTTGTCCAATGTGTAGAAGACCAGACGCTGTGATGAATGCAGATTCTTCGAATTTGGAAATAGAAACAATGGAGATGATGAAAAAGTATTTCCCAACTGAAGTGAAGCAGAAGTTGAAGGAAAGAGACCAAGAAAAATATATGCAGTTGAAGAAGAACGCAAATGGTTCCGAGAAGTGCGTGATTGTATAATTTGACAATGATTAATGACAAAATATGTAACTATATCAATAATGTAGAAACAAGACGATATCAAGAAATGTTTGAATCATCTTTGAATTTCTCGCAATCTTACTTTTTGATGCAATAAATTGAAACTTTATCGAAGATTAAATATGTGCCTAATCTTCTATTTTGCAATCTGTGTTTTGATAAAAGCAATTGATTGGACTTATAAATATTGGAAACAGATGTAAAATGATCGGTTTAAAACAAAATCGGTGTATTTCAAAAGCCACGCAATTTTAATGCCAAACCCACTTAATTTTGAATTACCCCCTAAAAAGTCTAGTTTTTTTTTCCTGGAAATTTGAAAGCCAAAAAGGTTTTGAAGTGAATACTGGTAAACTTGAAGCAATGGTAAATCAATTATACTTTTGTTAAGTAAATGTACTACTAGTTTTTGTTTTTTAAGCATTGAATGGGTACGCCTTTGCGGATACAAAATATCATCACAAGAGTTACTGTTCCTTATGTTGATAACTCAACACAACGTAGCAATAACTTGAAGGTCAAGATGCCAGGTACTCATAAATCCATTATCAGATGAAATCCAGGTGGTTATTAAATGAGCAGATATGGTATGATGCGGGACAAAAGAATCTCACCAATGGAAATTACAAAATACATTGCTTATAAAAAGATTTTTTGACACAAACATTCGACAGTCTACTTCAGCTACCAATAGCATTAGGTAGCTTATGTGTATTTTCATTTACAGATAAATTTTGTATAATTAATGTATTATCAAATAATAAATCAGGTGATCTGTTTTTCTTACATAACTTTTACTTCAAATTTTTTGAACTTGTTTTTAGGTCCACTAGTGTAGGGGTTATCACATCGGATTCTGATTCCGGGGACCTGGGTTCAATTCCCAGGTGGACCTAATTTTTTTTTTGAGCTTCAATATTAATAATACAATGTGTAAGAATAGCCAGTAATAATAAATTATATTATAGTTCTCCTATTTAATCATTTAAGGTTCGTTATTTACTCTATTGGGAGTTTTTTATTATTTGTTGCACTCTTTCTTCATTTGTAATTTTTGGTTTCGTTTCTTCTATATCTATTTTGTAACCCTTTTTTGTATCAGGAGAAGCCGGAGGATATCCTGCTAAGTTATTCTTTTTGTTTTCTCCTTTAACTCCACCTACGATCTTGTCTTCATCACTGCCAACTACAGGAGCCTCGTTTGCAATTCCACCTTTCGGTGCCTCCAATACTCCCAAACCTTTTTCACCTTTGGATCCTTGAGCCAAGTTGCCAGCCAAATCAACATTCTCACCTTCCTTGTCAACTTTGGACTCATCAATCGAGTCTATCATGTTATTTTTGTTCTTATTCTCTATATTTCCTGACACTGTGTCATCGACTGAACCTTTGTGAGCTGATTCTGGTTTCACAATCTCATAAACTGGGTCAGGACCGTCTTTCAAGTCTTGTGAAATCCACCACATCAAAGTTCCAAATAAACAGAACACCACTATATATCCAAATAGCTTTCTTCTTGGAGTATTAAAAAATACAATTGGCTCTTTCAAATTGGAATAGGGATTGCTTTTCTTTTTCAGAGGTTTCATATAATATGGCCTAGGTAAACCATTGTTGTTGTAACTACCTTGCATTGGCGTTGATTTTGTGAATATTGTTTATATTAGAAGATTTTTTTTTTTTTTTTTCAATACAGTAGAAATTTAGGCGTGTTGAAATATGGCCTCAGAAAGATTACCCAAAATTGAAAACATTGGCTTGTTTAGTAACAAATACATGATCTGAACGTATGATTATAACTGGGTCTACATAGAATTTCGCTGAAGATAGTTTTGCTTGAAATACGAATTCAGCAAAAACAAAGGGTTTATACGCGAATTTTGTTTCATTATTACTCAGCGGTTAATGATCTCCATATTTGTATATTTCCTTTTGGTGACTTCTACACCGCCCGCGTGTTTTTTGAATTGTGTGACTGAGATAGCGATCAGCAGATGCTCGAGTTTGTCAGATTTGACATGTTGTTGCATCAACGAGGATTCAATTATTGGATGTTTAATTGACATTTGCCCATATGGAGTGTTTTTAAGTGCACGAGACCATTATATCGGCACTTGTTTAGAGCATGGGAAAGCCACAATCACCAATCCCGAGCCTCCGGAACCAATCTGGCCAGTGAAGAAACCCAACAAAACACATTCGAGCTTACCAACTGAAACTCAACCAACAATGCACCCCACTACATCGAAATTTGAACTCATCTGTGAATGTAAAGCCTATGAATCCATGGAAAATGTCAGCGACTATATAGTGATTAAGAGTGTCGCTGAAACCCCTATAAACTTAATCACAGGCGATAGGAAACGGATCTTTGTTCAAAAATCAGTTGGCAATAATTCCGAGATCTTTAAAGTGGAAAATTTCACCGCGTATTCCTAACTGAATATATTGAAGTGAGTCTTTTCATCGATCTTAATCGTTTCAATTGTTTCTCTGGGTACACTGACTAAACCTATTTCTCTTGTATGTAAATTTTTGGGATTGATTTTATCTATTGAAGTCTCATGAACATTTGATAGTAACAAATTTCCAAATGGGTCAACAACTGTTAGTATACCTTGTAAAGACCTTGAATCAATCAAATTTATGTATAATTTGGCCCCAATGAAGCGTTCGGGGCTGGGCAAATTCGAAGTAGACATAACTATGAATCAGTTTTTCTCACTATAAAAAGTTAAACACCAACACGAAAATTTTTTAACCTTTTCCTTCTCTTTTTTTTCAACATCAATCGCAGATTCATCCTCAATAACAAGTTGGTTTCTACTCGGTGGGCCAAGTTGGAGGTTTACAAATGAAATTAAGCGTAGATTGACCAATTAAGTTTGGAGCACGTTTCTGGGCGCCTGATGTTGACAAAAAGAATGGAACATTGGGAATCAGTTGTGACTACATATTCTGATACTTTTATTCTTGTAAAATTGTATAAACTTTTGTAATCCATCCCTTTGTGAAGTCGAAAAAATAATCTCACGTATGGAGAATCATCAACAAATTCATGAGTTAACGACTATATACCAGGAGTATCGTAGTTTTTTTCCAACGTGTGAATTGCATACACAGGATGGTAATTTTCTTCAGATCACTACTAAAGAAGGGAAATCTACTAGAATATCAGTTGGACTTAAAGGGTGGTACGAAATCGATTCATCAACAAGTTATGAGACTTTTGAAGCTTTAATGGACTCTCTTAGCAAAGGTTTTAATCAGAGTTTTGGTGACTCTCTAATAGACAAATTAAATCAAATACATTAAACTAAATACAAGATAAATCTATTATTTCTTATTGGCTTTCTTTGCCTCCAATCGTTTGATCATGGCTTCAACATCACCCACGTCTCTTGCAGTCTCTCTAATGTAATACAATTTATGTCTGGGCAAGTATTTCTCAGGCTTATGCAAAACTTCAATGTTTCTGATGTTTGGATTGAACAAAGGAATTCTCATTTCTGAACCAACTTTATTTAGCTTTGTTCTAATCAATATATTGTGACCGACATTTAAATGACCTCTTTTGATTGCTATGACACTTCCAACAACTTCGCTTCTATCATTGTATATGACTTTTATGACGTCCCCTGATCTTAATCCATCCTTTCTGTTTATTAGTTCTTGCCTTTTACCCATTGGATCATGCAATTTTAACATTTGTTCTTGGACATACTCCATGACAGGAGCACCATTTCTCTTTGAAGGCAAGCCTTCAAAAACAGTTGGCAATTCTCTCTTCAAATATCTGAAACCCCTAACTTGCTGTATTATACAAGGTTGTACTGACTTGAACATTTAGTACTGAAATTTTTTTACAGTTTTTTTTTTCCACTGTCAATATTTTCGTTGTATTGTTTTATAGTATCAGGGCAATAGAGATTGATTTAAAGTAGTAGAAACACATTTTTCATACTAATTGACATCCATTGAAAACTAAAAACGTGGACGTCTTTTTCGTCCTGTAAATTTCGAATCTTCAGCTACTATTCTGCCTCTTTTTCTCATCGTATCCTTCTTTCTATTTATAAATTCCTTCTTTGATTCAACCATTTTCCTATTCTTTCTATTCACCTTTGATTTAACTACCGGCGCTTCCATTTCTGCTCCTTGTAGATTAATTGATCTTTCTGAAACTCCTGCAGTCAAAACAAGATAATATTTCTTATGTCTCTTTGATTCAGGATCATCTATTATTAAACCTCCTCCAAATCCTGCAACTTTCGCACACGACATAATCGATTCTGTTTGTTTGTCATTCATAGGATAAAATTGGGCAACAAATTTCCCTCCTCGTTTTAATGATGCATATAAAGTATTGAAAAATTGTGACAATCTTTTCTTTGGATCGGCACCGCTTGTGTCGGCATTACAAAGCCATTGTATAACTGATATCGATATTGCTGCGTCAAATGTTCCTGGTCTAAATGGCACTCCATTACCCATATCTGCAAGAAATAAATCTCCTTCAACATCTCGATCTAGTCCGGTTGCCAACATACTGGGGGCTATATCCATCCCTATCCAATTATATCCTTCTTCAGTCAAAATTTCTCCTGATAAACCCGAACCACAACCCAAATCAAGTAGGAAATGTGGCTCTTCCTTCTCTAGATTGAGCAACTCCAATGCTCTTAAAGTCATCTTTGCTTGAATGTGCTGCACACGCGTAGAGGAAGTATATTTGAAAGCTTCGGTATCATTATAAAATACTTCTGGTGGAGCTAATTCTTCTGGTCTAGACATATTCTATTTGCATCAATATTTTTTTTTTTTTTATTTTTATTTTTTTATGTAATATTTTGCGATGTTGTTGTACACATAAAATCATTAGCATTGTATATTAAACTATTAAAAATGAAATTCGGACTCATTGTCCAACTTTTCTCTATAAGGGTATGGCGGTTCGTTTTTCTTTTCAACATAGGTTCTGGAAAAATCAAACCCGTCTTCGTCTCCATCGTCGTCATCAAACTTGAAATCATCGTCATCTTCAGTATCGTCGTATTTTGTAGTTTCAAAATCGGCTGCGTGGCTGTAACCTCCTACTTGTTCGCTGTCACTCTCGATTTCCGAAGGATATAATGATTGCTCAGCAGTTTTCAAATCTCTAACGTGTTTTGGTAATCTGTCTGGTCTGTAGAATCTTAGATCCACTCGGCCAATGATATATAATAGATTAACCCCAATTTCTAGTGCACCCCAAAATACATACATAAGAGGCGCCTTGCCAACAGTGGATGTGAAATACTTCATTCTGGCTTGAAATACAACAACCGCCCGAAGTACTGAACTGACAAATATAATCAAAGTTGTGATAGTTATTATAAGTAAGGAGACATTATGCGTTAGATCACCTCTACAATTTGTTAATCCTTTGACTTGTTTGTGGTGATGGTGGGTAGCAGCAATGACTCTGATTGCTTTACGATGATTATGATTTCTTTTTAAGAATGAAGCAGCAGCAATTTGAGGCTCTCCTTTTTTCACAAAATACGTTGGTGCAAATGATTCAATCCACCATGGTTGGTAAGTGTACAAATTTTCGTCATTTTTGGTCGGTTTGAAGAAAAAAGCCAATCCGATTAATGCAATCGATGTCAATGAATAAAGAATGATCAATATCGATGTGCACAGAACCACCTTTTTGTATCTGGCATAATTGGGAGCACCCAATAAGTAAACATTGATACCTGCAGAAGCTACAATAGTCATTGCAACAACTCCAGCCACCACTGCGTATAAAGTTAACATCAAAGCCCAAAATAACTTTTTAGATCCACCAACTGGATGCCTCCAAGTGAATATACGCTGCGCTAGTATTAGATTGAAACTAGCGACTAAAACAGTTGGCAATATCAAAAACACTTCACTTGCTATACCCACACCTGTTTGAGTCAAATCTCTCGACCAAGCTATTCTCAACGCAAACCCCAATAATCTACATATGGAATAAATAACCCAAGCCAATGATAACCAAAAATAATGTCCTCGACTATAATTTATCGAAAATATAGTCAAATGTAGAAGGGCGACAATTGCAAATAAAGCGACAAACAAAGCTGACGGTGCAACATCAGTGTGATCAGGATAGTCGCCAAACAAATTATATTGCGTTGCAGTGGAATAATCAACCATGATTTTAGGTATATGGGGTCCCAATAAATTCTTGGCTTGAGCAGATAACACATGTGAACCTGTTCCTTCTGCTGGGTAGTTATTTTGATACGTCAATAGCACCAATAGCCCGTGAACAGCTGTATATTCTGTGGGATCTGGTATAGCCATGATAAAAATATCAGTATAGTTGAATGAAAATAAAAGAAAAAAAAGAAAAAAAAGCAAGAAACTGATGATTATGATTCAATAATTTTTAGAAATGTACCCATTTGCGTGGTGGAATAGATTTGATCAGTTGGTACCTAACGAGATGTAACGTCGAGGAGTTGTCAGGGACAATGGAGATGTCGGGGACAGTACTGCACATAAAATTTTTGACTTCGGAAATAAATTTACACACTCAAATAGTGTTGCATTTAATGTAAGTATAGATTAGAAGGATTATTCCCGAAAATGCAAAAATTTATTGCTAACAAATTTTTGAAAAAGGGTCACGTTGTCCCTATCATCTTCATTGTCCCTGATAACTCCTCGACGTTATTGGTATTTCCTAAACCATGCCTAATTAGGAAATGATATGTAAAATTTAAGAATACTCATGCACAACGTCTTAAACCTATGTTTAACTTTCCATTTTGGTAAAGAGGTGTCAAAAGACTATCGTGGGCAAGCTCTTAGGAGTAAATAGGGCTTAGGAGCGTACTGCATATAATTTTTTTATTTTGCGGGAATAATTTATATTTTCTAAACACGCTATTGTGTGTTGCGTGCTGAATTATTCCCGTGACAAATTGCAAAAAAAAAGACAAAATATAGGTGACGGTCTCAAGCCCTATTCACTCCCAAGAGCTTGCCCACGTTAAATCGTAAGCAAAGCATTTGTTGAGTTATCTTTCTCAGTTTGAATCTTAAACCATCAGCACCAAAACCGTAATGCAACATCATTTAAGGTTTGAATGACAGAAAACTTAAGTTTCATTTCACGTAGGGAAAATACACCAATGCTACATGGCATGTGTACAATTTGTCAAACGCTAATTTCCGAAGCATTTGCAGATTCTAGAATGATCTGTTTTTGGTGAAAAGTACTGCAAGATTCATCGTTTAGAGTCCTAATCCGATTCTTGTCTTACTGTTGCACATCAAACGGTGCACGTGAAAGGTTTATTTTTTTGGTGCGCTGTAGGAATTCAATGTTCCTCGAGTTTACGCGTTAATGCCTACTGCTACTATAGACTACACACTAGCGAAGAAATCATTAGAGTTAACAACAAGTGACAATATCATCACTACGCCATATGGTTTGGCTTTATTGGAAATACAAGGGGAGTTGAATCTACCTACTCAAAAACCAACAGGTCCCGTAACAGAAGCAAATCAAGAATACTTTCAAAATTTCATAATGGTGGATGAAATTCTCGATGCCGTCAAATTTGGTAACTTGAAATTCGATGAGAAGGACAATCAAAAGGTGACGTTGTTCATTGGAAAGTCACAGAGATTGTTAGGCTCAATTCAAAAATTAGACTTACCTTTGGGTGTAATGAAAATACCTTTAGAAAACTACAACAATACAAATGATGGGAAAGACATAAAATTGATTGATATAATCAAGTTCAAACTCATTTTTAAACAACGTCCACTACCTATAATGTAAATATATAGCGTTTATAAACTAAAATTTAGCTTTTTTAAGATTTCTATGGTCCCAATTTATTTGAGAGCTCACCTCGAACCCATAATTTTGCGGATCATACACTATTATGTTTTCATGAATCTTCAAAATGTCATCCTGCAGAAATCCCAACTCGTTTTTGAAATAATTTACAACAGACCCGTATTTAGTGTTGAATAATGCTATTGTCGCCAACATAGCTTCGTACCTGGAACTGACTAAATTTTGAAATCCATCATCTTCAATTTTCCAGTCTTTTCTACCTTGACTGATTAAATTTTCAATATCAGCAGATTCACCACCCAATTTTTCTTTCAATTTACGAACACTCTCTTCAAATTTGCTTTTTAAAATAGGATGATCCGGTTTTAAACCAATAGTTGTTAACTCGTATTCCTTTGCAATGGTATTTTTATCTACTCCAGCGAGTAACAATAACAACATGCCAACCATACCAGTACGGTCTTTCCCAGCAGTACAATGGAAAACAAATGGCTTGTTTTCATCTTTAATATATTGAAATATTGTCTTGTATGAGTTCAAACCAAGCTCTAACATATCCTCATAGACATGCACATAAGTCGACCAAGAAGTCATCAAGTTTGTGTATCTAATAGCGATAGCTTGAGGTGAATAATCGTCCTTGACAAATACTGGAGCGTGTATTCTCTCAATTCCATACTTGGCCAAGTCTTTAGGATATCCGTCTTGCTCAATCTCACCATCTGATCTCAAATCAAATAATGCTTTGATTCCCAATTTTGACATTGTTTCAGCACCTTCGGCAGTCAATTTAGACACATTAGCACATCTAAAGGCATAATTGGGCTTTACGTAGCAAATCAAATTTTCCTTACTGTTGGTTTTCAGCTGGAACGTTGGATGTTGAACTCTCCAACCACCAATGTCCCTAAAATTATTGACACCTTGAACATTTTTCCATCTCGACACCCTGCCGATAACATTACTGGAATGTAAAAATCTGTCAAGTTCATTTTCTGGCAATAACCACTCCAAAATGTAATCAGTAACTAAATAATTATAATTGACTCTTTTACCTTTCAAAGGTAATTTGTGAGGATTTACATCTTCTTCATCATCATCAGGTTCAATGTCTTTTTTACCGTAAAAATTATGATCAGCATCTGGAATCAATTTTAAAGTGTGCGTCGCGTAGCCTCTGTTCAAAGCATTGGCATAATTTGCTGAATCGTACCTGGGAATGATCTGATCTTCAGTACCGTATATACTCAACACCGACCAATCAGTGGACAAATTCTTCAAATTGGAGAAATCTGGTTTAGATAAAGAGATAATTTCTCTTGCGGCCAAGTCGAGTTTCTGATATCTACCATGTCTAAAAGTAGTAATATCTGGTATGTAATCAAAATCTTTGAAAGCGTAATACCTTTCCAATACGGTCGGACTCGTAAACCTCGCGGCACAATTGACCAAATTTGGAACCACAATGGCATTTGAATCGCCATCCATCAACAATTTATTCTGAGCTTCGGCCCATAAAAACATTGCAACCCCACCTCTTGAATGTGAGATGATAGAACTCAATGTCAAATCTATGTTTAAACCATTGAGCTCACCACTTGCTAAAAACTCCGCGGCACTTTGAATATCCTCTACATCTTGTTTCAAAGATCTGCCTTCGATTTCGATCTCATTGTCGTCGGAATCCCCACAACCTCTGAAATCAATTCTTAAAGTGAAAATTCCCAATTCCATGGTCAATCTATGAGCCAAAGTTTTCTGATAACAATAATTTCTATGGCCACCTTGCCCATGCAATATTAAAGATGCTTTGTGGGTGTATGGAACCAAATCGTCTTCAATTGGATTCTCCGAATCAAAAGATTTTGGAATTGTCAATGTTCCAGTGACACCTTTACCAAATTTGACTTGGACCTCTCTAGGTATAGTAGGATTGTACTTGTCGTAAGTCATAGTGCGGTAGAGCGAGTGGAAGTATCTCTACTGGTGAATGCAAAATATAAATTTAACCGAAGATAGAAAAAATATCACGTTGTTTGAGGGGCAGAAAAATTTCCAACCGGATTTATACTTTTGTAACATAAAACCAACGGCCGGCTTTAGTCTCAGATCAGATCAACGTTTTCACAGGTTTCCAACTATCAAAAATAACTCGATTTTGGAGGAGTATCCAAGGTATCAATGGATTGACTAGAAAAAATCTAATTTTGACATGAATTTCAATGATAACAGAGATGCGTTCGCGAGGCTAGGTAAAACTCTTAATCAGAAACATTCAGATCATATATCAACCCAATTGCAAGTATTTCAGAATGCGTTGATTAATTTTGCAAGTGATCATGGTGAAGAAATTAATCTGAACCCTGAGTTTAGATTGAAATTTACAAAAATTTGTCAGCTGATAAACATTGACCCTTTGGATTTACTTATATATACATCTGGGCTATCAAAAAAATCAGCCAACTATTATGTTGGGTTGTCTGTGAAGATCATTGAGATTTGTCAGGAAACGCGAGATTTAAACGGTGGATTAATATCTACTGTAGAATTGATTTCAATCATCAATGATTCTTCCTCAAATGTTAAGATGAATGTTTCAGAAAAAGATGTTGAGAATGCGGTGGCACAATTGGAAAGTTTTGGTAAAGGATTCGAAATTCTTGATCTACACGGCAAAAAGCTACTAAAATTTTCGTCGGTTGAAAACTTATCAAACGATCAGATAAAGATATACGAACTATGTAATTTTATGGGTGGTTATGTGAATTTCCGGTTATTAACAGACAACTATGGTTGGGATAGAATTAGATGCAAAACAATCATTGACGAAATGATCATGAATGGTTTTTTATGGGTTGATGAACAAGGAGATTATGGAGAATGGCAATACTGGGAACCATCTTGGATATCTCATTAAATATATGCCCTAGTTTTTCCTTTGATTTTTTTTTTCTAGAAATCTGGCATTTACAACTTCAAAACCTTCATTTCTTTCACGTTTAGCTAGAGGAATATACTCATTAAACCTTCGCCCCAAACCATCTCCGACATTAGTATATTTAGCATTGCTGCCTTGTGAATGGTACTTCAGGAGCAACATATCTTCCATAACTTCACTCATTTTCGATTTCACTTGTAAATCATATTCAAACCCTCTAAATCTTCGAATTAGGTAATCATTTTTGTGTGAATCTTTTGCTTGCATCCAATTCATGTCGGGAAATACACAATCGTATAGAACCAAAGGTATATCGTTTGCCATTTCGTAATTTGGTTTAGACGAATACTTGTCTATATTCATTAAATCGGATACAATTTCTGGCTTTTCAAACCCTTGGCCAATTAAGAATAAAACTGCAACCATGCAACGTACCTGGTGCCATAAAAATGCCGTGCCTTGTAAATTAAAATAATAGTAATCGTCGTCTAAGTGAAGTATTTCAGATGCGTAAATTTCTCTAGTAAAATTGGTCAATTGTTTGGACCCGTCTAGTTTGCAAAAATTTCTAAAATCATGTATACCTTTGTACAATGCGGCACCTTGTTGCATCAACTCTATATTCAAATCATCTTTTTTAAAAATATACTTGTAATGTCTGTATATACAACTGAACCTTGCATCAAAATCTTCAGGGGGTCTCAAGCAGACCTGGTGTACCCTAATATCTTCTGGAAGATTGGCATTCAAAATGGATATATAATCCAACTCCTTATCGTCGTTTTCTGGTAGCTTTTGCTGTTCTTTTGATAAATTCGACCTTAGCTCTATTGAGATCACTTGATTCAATGCACTAACCCCTTTATCTGTTCTTCCACATTTTGAATATTTGGTGTCGTGTATTGGTTCTTTGATTAGTTTTACTTTGGCCATTGCCTGTAATATCACCTCCTCAACAGTCGGCAACGGAGTTGGATCCAATTGCAAGGCTAGGCCGTTGTAGTTCCAGCCTAAATACGCAAATTTGAGGGCCACAAATCGAAAATTGTGTTTTTCCCACGGGAATGGTTTTATATCTCTCTGTTTCTTCTTTGGAATGTTAGGCTTAGACTCTAATTGGTTAATTCTAGCAATTAACTCATCCTTGGACCATTCATTATAATTCGTAGCTTTGTTCTTCGACATGGCACTGAACGATCTCTTTAGCATTAGTTGGTTCGATAGCTTGATTATCATACACCAGACATTTTTTTTGCAGACATCTCATCACAAATGAAATCTAAGGAAGAATCTTTAGCTTGGAGCAATTTGAGATGCGATCTCCATCCTTGGCTTAAGGATGCTATAGAATCATTGGGGTATCCGACAATGACACCGGTTCAAGCTTCCACTATACCTTTATTGTGTGGAAATAAAGATGTTGTAGTTGAAGCGGTTACTGGATCAGGCAAAACATTAGCATTTCTAATACCCATTTTGCAAAGATTGTCAGATTATTTGTATTCCAAAGATCTGGAAGATCAATCTCAAGTGTTGAAACGTGGACATATGTTCTCAATAATACTATCTCCAACTCGAGAATTGTCAAAACAGATCCAACTAGTTTTAGATAACATACTATCTTACATACCTGAATCATTTGCAAAAATACGGACACAGTTACTAGTTGGATCACTAGGAACAGTGAGAGAAGACATTGATTATTTTTTGAATGAAAGACCGCATATATTAATTGCAACTCCAGGTCGAATGTTGGATTTTTTATCATCTCAATACGTGAAAACCAATTCTTTGGAAATTGTCATATTAGATGAAGCTGATAAACTTTTAGACTTTCTGTTTGAAAAAGATGTTGTAAATATACTCAAAAGGTTACCGAGACAAAGAAGAACCGGATTATTTTCAGCTACCATATCTTCAGCCGGAAATAGCATTTTCAAAACAGGAATGAACAATCCTGTGAAGATTCAAGTCAAGCTGAAGAATCTGCTTGGTGAGGCAAACCAAGCTCCGGCATCATTGACATTGTCATATATGATGATTGAGTCCGAATACAAGCTAACTACATTACTACATTTGTTGGAAAAATTTCAATTCAAAAAGGCCATAGTATATTTTCCCACATGCACTTCAGTAAAGCATTTTTATCAAGTATTTCAATATATAGAGAATGAGAAAAACCTAGAGTTTTTATCCTTGCACGGACAATTGACTACAAAATCAAGGATGAAGACTCTTGAGAAATTTATCGATGGTGATTCAAACCTAAACAAATTTGTGTTGATGACTACAGATGTTGCTGCAAGGGGTATTGATATACCTGATGTCGATTTGGTGATACAATTAGATCCACCAACAGACCCTAATGTTTTTCTACACAGATGTGGTAGAACTGGACGTGCAAACAAAGTTGGACAGGCTATTGTTATGCTAAACAACAATACACAAGAAGAAGACTACATTGGGTTTATGGAAGTCAAAAACATAACTTTATCTAAAATGGACCCACCAAAAGTATCATCTCAAAGTCAAAAAAAATTCATCAACAAACTAACAAAATATATGCTCGAGGATAGGGCAAGACATGAATTAGCTATCAAATCTTATGTGGGTTTCATCAGATATTACTCCAAACATGTTGCCAGTTCGATATTCAGATTAGCAAGTCTAGATTATCTAGGATATGCTAGAATGTATGGATTATTGAGATTACCAAAGATGCCCGAGACTAAGTTTATTGATAATGACAAAATGCCCGAGGACGGTTGGTTGATTGAGCCCATCGACTTGGATAAGTACGCATATGCTGACAAATCACAAGAAAAGTCAAGATTAGAAAACTTGGAGAAAGAAAAACAAGCAAGAATAGACAATTCAAAAAGAAGGAAAGAGTTAAAAATCAAGAATGAGGCTTGGTCGAGCAAAACAGAAAAGAAGGAGACCAAACAAGAGAGGAAAGAAAAAATGAAGCGTAAAAGGGAATTGATTGAAAAACAATTGCTTGAAGAACCATCCGACGAAGAAGAAATCCAACAAGATTGGAAAGAAGAAGTCAGAAACAATAAAAAACATAAAAACGACTCAGGCATCCAAGGTTCATTTGATGATTTATGATATACATATAATTAAATCTTAAACTTTTCACTACTTGACTCTATCCCATCAAAGACAAATAAATTATCGATTGGAACGTACTGTCCGGTACATAATTTCAAAACTTCTTGACTAACTACCCCTCCCATTAAACTATTCAAATTTATGTAATTTTGTGTGTTGTGACTCAATATTTCCCGGAAAACATCTACATCAGAGCCAGCTAATGCATGCGTTGATACTTTGTCCTTGTAAATCTGCAAAAACACATTCAAATCTTCCAACTCCGGTTTTCTAAAATGTTGATCAATAAATAGATTGAAAGTTAATAAACCGAAATATATCAAGTATTTCTTTCTGATATTTGCGTCTTTTTCCTGTTCAAATTGTTGTATAAATTGTGGAGTTGTCAAGTTTTTCGATCCAACGGTAACAAACAATAGTCTAGTATTTTTACAGAACGTAGCAATTGACTCTTCGCTGACTTCGTATTTGGATCTACCTACAGATTCTAACAATAAATAAACTTCCTCAGTAAATAATTGTTGATCTTTCTTCGCTTTGTTCTTATAAATGTTTTGTAATTCGACATAATTTTTTGTGTCAGATGCTAAATCGGGTATAGTCCCTGGCAAAGGTAATATGTTTTCATTTTTTTCTAAGAATTTTGATAATGCAGCAATGTAAATCCAAAAAATAGATGAAGATCTGGTAATCGGATTCTCGTGTGAGATTTTTAGCAATTGAATTAGCGAATCGGGTATTTCTGTGGTCTGGAAAGCTCTGTGACACGACGATACGGCTTCCGAAAAATTATTTTCTAGCATTACGTTTCTTGATAGGGATTCAATATATTTCTTAAAATTTTTCTTTTCCGTGTATGAAATGGATGGTAGTAAGTCGTTGTGAGTCTTGCGCCATGATTGCAACGCTTTTATGAAGATAACGATGCAAGGCACATGTGCGTGCTCTTGGTCATTCATTGTTTCCATGTCGAAAGAATCGGCATATTGTTGTAATTCAGGCCACGGTTTGTCAATTCTCAAGTCGTATAATTTCGAAGGATCATGAGTTTCCATCACTGTAGTTTCGTTTGTTAATAAGTTGAAAGACGAATAAAACCCAATCGTATGTACAATCATCATTGGTATTTGTTTTGACCATAATATGTTAACCAAACGATTCAAATTAGCTACATAGTCGCAAATTATTACAACACTGAACTGGCTCCAAAACGTTTCATCATTTTCTTCAATCAAAATTTCTTCAATAGTTTTGATAATGGAAAAGCCCTCAACCTCGGTGTTTAACTCGTTTAGATTCTTGGTGACCACGGATGCTAAATTCTCTCCGAGTTCGCTATTTTTAATAAAAAAATTCGAAGAAAGATCTGTTCTTGAAACTTTCCTATTATCGATAATAGTGAATTTTCCAATACCTGGTAGGATCAAATTTTTCAAAATCTCCGATCCAGTCGAAGAAGCATTGATTAAACAAATGTTTGACTGCTCTAAGTTGTTTTGACCAGCAGACGCCCATAGTCTCAATTGTCTATCGTATTTAGCTTCTTTATCGATTGTCATACCTGACAAATACCCAATTAATTTTTTTACGACTCCAAGAACAAAAAAAAAAAAAAGTAAATGTTATATCAATCACCCGCGCAACATAACTGTTTTAGCATCTACAGTAACAATCGTAACATTCCACTCGTAGTTCAAATAAAAGCTTAACCGAGCATATATAAAATCCGTAACAATTTGAAGTTTTTTGAAAACTCGGCGGTACAAATTTACATGTTTTTGATATGCTAACCGGAACTTTCAAATATTCGGTAGTGACGGGGTTGTATCTACTGAGAACCCTGCTTAAAATTTAGAATAAAATATTGCTATTATTACCTACTTGTGCCTTCTAAAGATAAATCAGTGTTACAAATTTGCAACCAAAAAACCTAAACAGATGTCACTTAAAATTATATCCGAATTGGGAAGTCTAAAAATAAAATCATTTTGCTTACTCACTTTCTTACATAATTCTTATTTTTTTTAAAACGTGTTATATGAGTGGCTAAACTACATCCTGATTACTTTAAACTTTACCGATGACTAGTTTTCTTTCATAGTTGTTTTATAAGACATCAGTAATGGTCCAATTGTAATCTACAATGATTTTAAAGTAGTGGTGTGTGACCATTATTATTATCAGATGTATAACTCAAATATTTATTTCTTTTTGAGATGGATAATGTGTGCTACATATTGGTGTTTGGATGTAGTCTGAAAATTTTTTTTATACTAATCAAATCTACTTTTATATAAATTTTTTTTACTTTCTTCTTTTCTTTCTTCTTCAGAACAACATTGGGAATATGTCTGCTGCTCAGGAATCAAAATATTCTACAGAAGTACTTTCCGAATTATTAAGCAAGTTACAAGTTGCTGATAATAAGGATGAAGCTGCTTCAAACATTTCCAGTTTTTTGAATTCATCAATTGTTGAACATGATGTTCCAGTTGAATTTTTTGAAGATTTAAAAAAACAAATCAAAGCAAAAGATGCTGCTACTTCAATTGCCGCATTAGATGCTTACAAACACATTGCATCAGCAAACGGTTTAGCTCCATCAGTTGAACCATACGTTGTGGAATTAGTCAGTGATGTCGCCGTTAGAGCTGGTGACAAAAACAAAGATGTTCAATCTATTGCTGCAAGTGCTTTGTTAGCTATTGCCACTGCTATCACTCCAACTGCAGTCAAAGCTATCTTACCAAAATTAGTTGAAAACTTGAAATCCACCAACAAATGGACCGAAAAAACTGCTATTTTAGCTGCTATTTCACAATTAGTTGACACTGCTAAAGCACAAATTGCTTTGAGAATGCCGGAATTAATTCCAGTTTTATCTGAAGCTATGTGGGATACCAAAAAAGAAGTCAAAGAAGCTGCTACTGCTACTATGACCAAATCAACTGAAACCATTGATAACAAAGATATTGAAAAATTCATTCCAAAATTGATTGAATGTATTGCCAAACCAACTGAAGTTCCAGAAACTGTTCACTTGTTAGGTGCTACTACTTTTGTTTCCGAAGTTACCATGGCTACTTTATCTATCATGGCTCCATTATTGTCAAGAGGTTTAGCTGAAAGAGACACTGCTATCAAACGTAAAGCTGCTGTTATTGTTGATAACATGTGTAAATTGGTCGATGATCCACAAGTTGTTGCTCCATTTTTGAGTACTTTATTACCAGCTTTGAAATCTAACTTTGCTAACATGGCTGATCCAGAAGCTAGAGAAGTTACTAACAGAGCTTTAAACACCTTAAAAAGAGTTGGTGCTGTTGGTGAAGATGATAAAATTCCAGAAGTTTCAACTGCTGGTGACATTGAAGTCACTTTAGGTGAATTAAACAAATTATTAGCTGACAAAAAAATTGCTAAAAGATTTGATGTTGCATTAAACTATATTGCTGCTATTGCCGGTGATTTGGTTGATGAAAGAGAAATTCAACCAGAAGCTTGGTTACATAACGTTTTACCATTTGCTACTATCGTCTTGCACGAAAAAGAAGCTAAAGAAATCATTGAAGAATATAGAAAAAGAGCTATTGACAACATTCCACAACCACCATCATTCGAAGATGAAGAAGATGAAGGTGAAGACTTGTGTAATTGTGAGTTCTCATTAGCTTACGGTGCTAAAATCTTGTTGAACAAAACTCAATTCAGATTGAAAAGAAACAGAAGATACGGTTTATGTGGTCCAAATGGTGCTGGTAAATCTACTTTGATGAGAGCTATTGCCAATGGTCAAGTTGAAGGTTTCCCAACTCAAGAAGAATGTAAAACCGTTTACGTTGAACACGACATTGATGGTACTGAAGCTGAAACTTCAGTCTTGGATTTCGTCATCACTGATGGTGAAGTTGGTTTAACTAAAGAAGCTGTCCACGACAAATTAACCGAATTCAACTTTACAGAAGAAATGATCAATATGCCAATTCAATCATTATCTGGTGGTTGGAAAATGAAATTAGCTTTAGCCAGAGCTGTCTTGAAAAACGCTGATATCTTATTATTGGATGAACCAACTAATCATTTGGATACCGTCAATGTTGCTTGGTTAGTCAACTACTTACAAACTTGTGGTATTACATCTATTATTGTTTCCCACGATTCTGGTTTCTTGGATAACGTTTGTCAATACATTATCCATTACGAAGGTTTCAAATTGAGAAAATACAAAGGTAACTTGTCCGAATTTGTTAAAAAATGTCCATCAGCTCAATCATACTACGAATTAGGAGCTTCCGATTTAGAATTCAGATTCCCAGAACCAGGTTTCTTAGAAGGTGTTAAAACTAAACAAAAAGCTATTGTCAAAGTTTCAAACATGACTTTCCAATACCCAGGTACCACTAAACCACAAATTCAAGATATTAACTTCCAATGTTCTTTATCATCAAGAATTGCTGTTATTGGTCCAAATGGTGCTGGTAAATCTACTTTAATTAACGTTTTGACTGGTGAATTATTACCAACCGAAGGTGATGTCTACGTCCACGAAAATGCTCGTATTGCTTACATTAAACAACATGCTTTTGCTCATATTGATAACCATTTGGACAAAACTCCATCAGAATATATCCAATGGAGATTCCAAACCGGTGAAGATAGAGAAACCATGGACAGAGCCTCAAGACAAATTAACGAAGAAGATGAACAAAACATGAACAAAGTCTTTAAAATTGAAGGTACTCCAAGAAGAGTTGCTGGTATTCACGCAAGAAGAAAGTTCAAGAACTCTTATGAATATGAAATTTCATGGCAATTGGGTGAAAACATTGGTATGAAATCAGAAAGATGGGTCCCAATGATGTCAGTTGATAACACTTGGTTACCAAGAGGTGAATTAATGGAAACTCACGCTAAATTAGTTGCTGAAGTTGATATGAAAGAAGCTTTAGCCTCAGGACAATTCAGACCATTAACCAGAAAAGAAATTGAAGAACATTGTGCTATGTTGGGTTTGGAAGCTGAATTAGTTTCCCACTCCAGAATTAGAGGTTTATCTGGTGGTCAAAAGGTTAAATTGGTTTTAGCTGCTTGTACATGGCAAAGACCTCATTTGATTGTTTTGGATGAACCAACCAATTATTTGGATAGAGATTCTTTGGGTGCTTTATCTAAAGCTTTGAAAGCTTTCGATGGTGGTGTTGTTATCATTACTCACTCTGCCGAATTCACCAAAGATTTAACTGAAGAAGTCTGGGCTGTCTTAGACGGTAGAATGACTCCATCAGGTCACAACTGGGTCCAAGGTCAAGGTGCAGGTCCAAGAATTGAAAAGAAAGAAGATGAAGAAGATAAATTCGATGCTATGGGTAACAAGATTGCCGCAGTTAAAAAGAAGAAGAAGTTATCTTCAGCTGAGTTAAGAAAGAAAAAGAAGGAAAGAATGAAGAAAAAGAAGGAATTGGGTGATGCTTACGTTTCATCTGATGGTGAAGACTTTTAAACAATTTTAATAAAGTTATAGAAGTGGTAAAGAGAGCAGCATTTAACATGGTTTTATTTCTTTATACCTAATTTTGTTTAATATTATTTATGATAACTCGGTTTACATTTTATCTCAATCTTGGATTATAGATTTGTATAGTTTTTTGATAAAATTAAATATAAAAAAAATATCTAAAAAAAAGAATATTTTGTGTACGTAAAATTTTGCAACTAAGGTTAAATGAAGAATGCATTTGTTTTATTATTGACAACAGTGTTGGCGATTACTTTAAAATTCCACATGTTGGACAAAGATTTTGCACATTTTACAAAACCAAGTTGGAATTTGTCCTATGCACCTTACTCCGTTCTTTGTCCTTCGAGGTCTTTAATTAGGCGAGCAGACGATCAATTATGCGACGACGAGCTCAAGTATTTATTAAAACGAAATAACGAGACAGAATTGATTTTGAAGTCAATAATTGACATACCTGGATTCGACGTGGATGAGTTCTGGAAGTATAAATCTGGTCCGACCAAGATTGCAATAGCATTTTCTGGCGGAGGTTATCGTTCAATGTTAACTGGCGCGGGAGTATTGTCAGCGTTTGATAATCGTAATTTAGTGAGTTCTCCTTTAATGGGTATTCTACAGGGAACGAGTTACATAGCGGGTATATCTGGCGGCTCATGGCTAGTATTGAGCCAATTTATAAATGATTTTCAGCCAATTTATAAATTGAAAAATAGCAAAAACAAAGACGGTTGGAATTTGAAGGATTCATTGCTTGAAGGAATACCTGATTTTGATACAACAAATATCCACATGAATTTGACTTTGGATTTTGAAGTGAAAAAAGTGTCCATGTTCAATTGGTTGTTTAACGTATTTCAATCAAACAACAAGAAATACCGTCCTACTCAGAAATGGATCAAAAGTTTGGTATTACAAGACTCAAATAAAACAGTAGAAAATTTCAAAAATTCCTTCAGGTTTTACAAAGAATTGATCATTGAGGTTAAGGATAAGAAAAAAGCCGGATTTCACGTAAGTCTTACTGATTACTGGGGTAGAGCGTTATCAAGAAAGATATTCAACTCCACTACTAGATCACCAGGAATTACCTTAACGGCGGCAACTAACCATATTGCGAGTTTCAGAGATCACAAACAACCATTCCCTATAGTGGGAACAATTGAAAAAAACCCAAGTTTAGAAGGTCAGGTAAACCATTTGAATTCTTGTACTTTTGAGTTCACTCCTTATGAGTTTGGATCATGGGATCATAGAATTAACGCATTTGTTCCAGTCAAATTTCTAGGCTCAAAGTTAAACAACGGCATATCGAACTTTAAAAATAGCGCCAACGTTTCTTACTGCATTTCCGGGTTCGATAACATAGGCTTTATTGCAGGAACTTCATCATCCTTATTCAATCATGTATTTTTGTATTTATACAGAGCGCTAAACCAATTCCCAATAGAACTTAAGCTCCTTATTGAAAGTATTTTAAAGATGTTTGGATTAAGTACCGAATGGAAGTTTTTACGAAAGCCCCAATTTCATCCTGATTACGCATTATACTCACCAAACCCATTCTATAATTTTTCAGATCTAGGGCTGAAAAACTCAAGCATTTTTGAAAACGAAGATTTGTACCTTGTTGATGGAGGCGACGATGGCCAAAACATTCCATTTGCTCCTTTAATTAGGAAAGCAAGACAGATAGATATCATTTTTGCTTATGATACAAGTAATGAGATGGGTAATTGGCCGAACGGCAGTGTGCTCTCAAGGACGTACGATCGATACACTCAAAACAACAGCGCAGTTCCCTACTTTAAATTTGATAATGAAGTAAAAGCTGTGTTTCCTTATGTGCCAAGCCCTAATCAATTTAAATGCTACAACATTAACTACCCCATAGTTTTAGGATGTAATATTCTGACAGACTACAAATCAGTAGCTGTCAAGAACCCGCATTTGCTTTACGAGGATTATTTACCGCCCTTGATTATCTACACGCCAAACACATACTACACTTTCAAATCAAATACGTCTACTTTTAAATTGAGTTACAATCAAGCAGAGGTTGATGGAATGATCGATAATGGTTGGAATCTAGCTACTTTTATGAATAACAAGCTATATGGCAAATGCATGTGGTGTTTTATCTTAAAAAGAGAGTTTGACAGAATAGCTCTAAACCAAACCCATATTAAGACACCCGTCCCAAGTTTCTGTACTAAATGTTACAAAACTCATTGCTACAATGATGCACTATACCCACATTAGCAATATGCGGGTTTAGTCGTTTGATGCGCGTAGAATATTTTCAATCAACAAACAGAAAAATTATAAATTGTTTGTGATTATACGTAATGGCTGGTGTAAGACAATTAAGAATAATAGGGTTAACTTTTTTAGTTCTTGCCTTGATTTTTATATTGCATAGAGCCGGATCTAGTGCAGCATCGTTGGTTCATGCACAAGCTTCAGATCAGCCAGGAAACAAACATAATTTAGACAACACCCCTGCATCATCCATCAAACCAAATAAAGGCGAAACTGTAGTTTCCAACAATATAGTTGATTCCAAAAACGACGAAAAAACAGACGCAGAAATCAACAAGTCCATTTCAAAAGACAAGTCAATCGAAGAAAACCCATCGAAAGAAATTGAAAAAACACCAAAGAAAGGATCAACAGCAAGTGAAAATACAAGTAATGAGGAATACGACGCTGCTGCAGATTTAATCAAAATTAGAGCGTTATCGCCAATGACTATCTTTTCCAAAACCTATTGCCCATATTCTAAGAAATTAAAGACGTTGTTGTTGGAAAAATATTCAATAATACCTCAGCCAAATGTCGTCGAGCTAGATAAACACGAAAATGGAGCAGCTTTGCAAGAGTACTTGTACGAGAAATCAGGCAGAAATACCGTTCCAAACGTATTAGTAGGCAGTTCATTTGAAAGTAGAGGCGGAAGCGATGATTTCGAAGCCTACCACAAAAAGAATGAAATAATCGAAGTTTTGACCGACTGGGGTCAAGGCAGACTACAAGTCACAAAGAACGATGCACCATCAAATGCTTAAAATATACATATGAGACCTTTCAGGATAGAATCTTATTTTTTTTTCTTTCTTTTATATAACATTAAATGTATATAACTTTTAAGCTATGTACTATACAATTATTCTTTATCAAACCATGCTCTTTAAAATTTGGAGAATTTTTTAGATTTTGAAGCAGAAGCAGCAACTTTTAAGACGTTGAATCTGACAGTTTTTGAAATTGGTCTACATTGACCAACGGTGACAACATCACCTTCTTCAATTCTGAAAGCTGGGGAGACGTGAGCAGCAACATTCTTGTGTCTTTTTTCGTATCTGTTATATTTTGGAATATAATGTAAGTAATCTCTTCTGATGATGATGGTTCTGTGCATTTTGGTTGAAACAACAGTACCGGTCAAAATTTTACCTCTGATGGAAACGGTACCGACGAATGGACATTTTTTGTCAATGTATGAACCTTCAATGGCAGCTTTTGGGGTTTTGAATCCTAAACCAACATCTTTATACCATCTTTTGGTTTTTCTGTTGGCTTTAGCTTTTGGGTTGGTGAAAATGTGTGGTTGCTAAACAATAGTTAGTATATAGTCTTGTTGTATCGATACGTAGAGTCTGAACATGATCAGTCTATAATGATGCTTTTATATCAATCTTTTTTGATGTATCAATAGTACTGTAATTCCTCATTCTTATCCTAGATGTGACCTGTGTCTAGTCTACTTGTATCTAATGTATCTTAAGTACAAACCTTTTGGAAAGCTCTTTCTGATTGAACAGTTAATTCGGTTGCCATGGTATTATCTGTTTATGAATTAAAACTATAAAAATCTATGTGAAAAAATTTTGATAATTTGTTTTGTTAGTGTTTCGCACCTCCTACTGTCACTACAAAATTTTGTTAGTAAATTGGTAGCGATGGTTCATTAGATTTGATTAGGTAAGACGAAAAACTAATACAAAATGAGCTACACGCCTGCATCTAAAAACAAGGCTGTAGCCCTAATGGTATATTGTAAGTCACATGCTACAGATAATTAAAAAAGTGTAGATTAGATAAAGGTGCATTCGAAACAGATAGAAAACAATCAGAACAGACTAGAGTTTGGTTAACATATCTCGAAGTGTGGTGAGTTTAGCGAAAGCCGTTAGTAGCAATATTTAAAGGACCATGTTATATTCGCTATGTGGTATTAGAGATACAAAGTAAATTGAAGACGTGGACAACTAACTACTATGAATTGTAGAAACATAAGTTTTACGTAAAGATTTGATCAGCAAATCTCTGGTGTATATTTGATTTTGTTTATTCGAGTACATTGATTAGATCTCCCCTGATAGTCGAGTTATGATGCTGATAACAGACGGGATTTTTTTTTTTTGTTTGTAAACTGTAAAGAGAAATAAAGTAACTGAATTGAGAAACGCAAGCAATTTAATCCATTTTAGTCAATATCAATACCACAATATTACCTTTTGTTTACGTCAATGTCAAACCTAATTTTATGAATAAAGTCTCTAATAATAACAACAATAACAACAGTAGTGGGAACAGCATTATGTATTCAACAACAACAACGACATCGTCAAAATACAATCAAATACCTAAATTCAATAACGCCAATGTCACCCATCGTAACCGTTATGTTTCAAATGATTTAACTGACAATCATACAAGCACTAATTCGATTCCGCACAGCAGGACCATCAGTTCCTCATCGTCGATTATCAGCACACCAAGTAATAACATACGTAAATTCCAAAAACAACAACAGGAAAATGATAAAGACTCAAGAACATCAAAAAATCGATCCATTAAAACTAGATTACTTAATTTACATCAATCACAAAAGCAACAAGTTGTTAATAAATCATTACAGCAGTTACCAAAGCTTTCCCATACAACATCGCAAGATATTCATGCACTACCGCAGAATTCCAATAATTTGGGCAGGCCAAGTACACGCGTGAATGAAAATAACTTTACCATTTACAAACCATCATCATTCTACGATTATTCAGTGTTCACCCAGAGTCTGTTAACGAAATCTGACAGTTTGCCGTCTGTAAAAAAATCACAGATAGAGGCATGGGAATCTGCAGAAAAAGTGAGTTCAAACATCATTTTCAACAACGATTCCAGTGATGAAGATGAAGAAGATGATGATAACGCAAATCCGATTAAATCTATACCAGGTTATACTGACGCTGAGCTTGATTATTTATTCAGACAAAACGATCATAATTTCATGACTAGCGAAGAAGAAACTAAGATACTACTGGAGTACAGAAAGAAGATAAATTCCTTGAACGAGAATAAATTTGCATTCAATTCAAGCTCATCGCTTCTAGTCCAAAGACAAATACAGTTGTCACAAAAACATGAGGTCTTGTCTAAACTATTTGGCGATTTCAATTCTTTGAATAAAGAATCCATGGCAAATATGAGCAATATTCCTTCTTCAACTGACGGCAACAGTATCTTAAAACTAATACATGACGAAAGTGAAGATATAAAGACTTTATTGACTTTGGATGCCGAGTTCAAAATAAAGCAAGAAGATGTAAGAAAAATTTATGCGAAACTGAGTGGTACAATTCTCAATTCGAATGATGACGATGACGAAAACAAACTGTTTAATGATTTCGATTACGAAAAATTCAGCAAGTTCACTTACAATAAAGTGAACCAAATAATGGCTTCCAATTTAAAAAAGTTTCAAGAAAACGAATTCAACAACAGTTACTCCAATGATACTAGTTTTAGCGATGAATTGTCTTCTGATGAAGAACTAGTACAATTCACCATATCGCATTTGAAGAAAAACATCAAGAACACTTGTCAGCTGAATTACTAACTAATTTTCAATTCCCCCATTTCTGTATTATTTGATTATATATCGACTTAGTAATTACCAATTTCTGCGGCGTCAGGTAGCGTCTATGACGAAGCAGGGAGCCAGATCTTTTGTAAGCAGCAACAAAAAAATGGGTGTCTAGGATTTACTCAATTAGTAAAAGACAATTTCTCAGTACATGTTTAATAAGCAAATCTTACGTACAACCAGTCAAAGATTACAATTATTAAACAATCAGTTATCCAATTTTACTACGATGGCTCCAACTCAACCAATTAAGAAGTACGATTATTTAGTCATTGGAGGTGGATCCGGGGGTGTTGCCAGTGCCAGAAGAGCTGCCAAACACGGAGCTAAAGTTTTATTGATTGAAGGTAATTACAAGAAATTGGGTGGTACCTGTGTTAATGTTGGATGTGTTCCTAAAAAAGTCATGTGGTATGCTGCTGACGTTGCACATAAGAAGAATGCATTACATTCTTACGGTTTATCCAAAGAACAAACAGAAACCCAACATGGAGACTTTGATTGGAAAAATTTCAAAACGAAAAGGGACGCATATGTTACTAGATTGAATGGAATTTACGAAAGAAATTTGATCAAGGAAAAAGTTGATTTCGTTTATGGTTATGGTAAATTCATCAATTCATCTGGTGATGTCGAGGTCACTTTATCTGGTGAGCAAGAAATTCCATTTTTAGAAAGTGGAAAGTCGTACAAGAAAGATGAAAAGTTGGTGTTTGCAGGTGAAAACATTTTGATTGCAACCGGTGGTACAGCTATTATTCCACCCAAGATCGAAGGTTCTGAATTGGGAATAACTTCAAACGGCTTTTTTGATTTAGAGTACCAACCTAAAACAGTTGCTGTAGTTGGTGCAGGTTACATCGGTGTTGAGTTATCCGGAGTTTTTAATGCGTTAGGTTCAGAAACTCATTTTATCATCAGAGGTGACAAGGTATTGAGAGCATTTGATGATACAATTCAGGATACAATTACCGAGCACTACGAAAACAAATTGGGCATTAAATTCCATAAACAAGCTTCGGTTGAAAAATTAGAGAAAAAAGGTGATAAAATAAAGGTCTATTTAACAAACAATTCAACAATTGAGGTAGATGAGTTTATCTGGACAATTGGTAGAAAATCCTTAGTTGAAATTGGCTTAGACACTGTTGGAGTTAAAGTCAACGACAAGAATCAAATTATAGCTGACGAATACCAGGTCACATCCAATCCGAAAATATTCTCATTGGGTGATGTCGTCGGTAAAGTTGAATTGACCCCTGTTGCAATTGCAGCTGGTAGAAAATTATCGAACAGATTATTTGGAGGAGAAGAATTCAAACACGATAAATTAGATTATTCAAATATTCCATCGGCCATCTTTTCACATCCCGAAGCTGGTTCAATAGGGTTATCTACAAAAGAAGCTATTGAAAAATACGGTAAGGATGATATCAAGATCTACAATTCCAAATTTACCCCTATGTATTACGCAATGATGGAAAGTGATGATGAAAAAGCCCCAACTGTTTATAGAATAATCTGTCAAGGTCCAAATGAAAAAGTGGTTGGTTTACATATGGTAGGTGACTACTCAGCAGAAGTCTTACAAGGTTTCGGTGTTGCTGTTAAGATGGGTGCCACTAAGAAAGATTTTGATAGTTGTGTTGCCATTCATCCAACATCAGCAGAAGAATTAGTTACTATGACATGAAAGAATTGTATATTACATATATATATAAAGAGGTTTTGATTTTCCAACCACCCTGGAGTAAACTTTTAAGTTCAAAAGCATCGTAGTTTTGAATCCTATAGAATCAAGATACTACTTCATTGTAATCATTTGAGCTACTACCTTTTTGATCGTTTTGGTGGTGGTCCTCTAAGAGGAGGTTTGGGTTTATCCCCAGGCTTCATGTAAAACAACGGAGCGTGTTTTAAAATGTCTGGAACACTAACAAATTTGATCATTGACCCCCTTACAAATACTTGACTCATATGTGTGCTTACTCCCGTCAATCCTTTAGTTATTGTGGCATCATACAATGACAAGTTCATGTTGTCTTCATTCTCTAGCAATTTACCTCGATACGTGTCTCCATTATTCAACTCCAACGAAACAACGTGACCTTGCGCTTCATTCAAAAGTCGCACCGGTATACTTGAAGACATTAATTAACTGTAGGTGCTTATGTTTTATAGATTATTTTTCTATCAATGCTAATTTTGAGCAGACGCACGACTAGTGAATGTTAGCTGCAAAAGACCAGTCTGCCCTGGGTATTAGCCCAAATGGTTCACTATAAAGTAGAATCTTATATCTACGGAATCAAAAACTAAAGTGCCAGTAAACATCTTAATATGCTCGAAAAGAAACTCTTTTTGGTCATTTGCCAGATGCCTAATGCAAGAAAGGCATACTATCTTAATTCGTATCTATTTATTTTTAAAAATATAGCTTCAGTGACCCCGAATGCATGAATCACGTTAATTGCCGTGTAAACATTTACGCGGCGAACAAGTAATATTCCCCATCGGATGCGGTTCGGCTTGTATATTACCAGTTTATGCGTTGATTCCGATTTTGCCAAGGACAAATCCGACAAAAATTTTCCACTAAATGGACTTATAACAACTCGGCTTTGTTGACTAAATCTAGCGTCCATCTAATTGTTCGATCCCTTTACAATGTGAGGCCTGGAAGTAATTGTTTGAGTATTGTTGATTGGCTGGACATATCGGAAAAAGAATGTTTGTGCCCTTCACCTCTGCGCTTAAATGATACATCGTCAAAAATAAGCTACATGCCACAAAAGTCACTGTAACAGACGAGTTGTCCTTTATATAAAATTTATTTATTACTGCAATTAAGGACATACCAAGAAATACTTTATAAGTTGATAAAGAAGTATAAACATGGTTGTAAACGGCCAGTGGCCAGACGAATAAAATTCAAAAAACAAACAAATGACATCATTAACGTCAAGAAGAATTGTCTTGAGATCGTTTCGATAAGATTTACAACTTCTTCGTAACGTGAATCGATGTTTAATTTTGCATCAATAGAACTGGCTTTTGGCGTCACTGCATACAAAAACAGAGAACCCGAAAAGAGCAAAAAGCGAAGACATAAATTAATTTTCTTAGTAATTCTTAGTTAATTATACAAGCTGAAGGCATTTTGGTTCTGATGATTTTGTAACCTAACGTTTTTTCTTTACCCTGGTTGTGTTTATCATCTTTCTTCAAATGAAAATGGCCCTGATTGACTCTAACATCAAACCAAAACGACAACGAAATAGGGTCCCTGTGTCTTGTTTATCTTGTAAAAAAAGAAAAGTCAAATGTGATAAAGGAAAACCAGCTTGTGGAGGATGTATACGAAACGGTGTTGGTCATTTATGCCAATACGTTGATCCCCCATGGATAGATAAAGACAACATGAATTGTGTTCAAAATACACCTATTGTCGTTGAAGATACTGATGAATATAAAGCTTTGAAAAGTAGCGACGAAAGATTGATTAGAAATCAAAGAAAGGAAATAGAAGATTTGAAGCGTCAACTACTGGTGGTGCAACAACTATCGCCCAAAGATCAAACTGTATCGTTGCACAATGGTTGTCGCGTTATTACAGTACTAAACAAGCTAAGTCCCTTGCAAAATAATAAAGAAAAATTGGAAGTTTTAAATGATTTTAGGCTATCTTCTACAAACTCCACTAAACTGGCGAATTATATCGATACTTATTCTTGGATAAATTTGATCAAGTTGGACCCACAATTGACAACTTTATGGTTTAAAATCACCAATTTACAAAAGATCTATCACATGTATAAAATGAACATGCTCAAAAACAATTCTGCTCCAGCATTGAACAAGACAAAGATCTTACCAAAAAGAAATCCTAAGGTTAATGAAATAGACTTTACGTATTCGTTTAACTCGACCACTACACCATCACCAGGAGTTACTCCTCAACCTTCAAACAGATGTCCTGTTGTGGAATGTGATTTCAATTTCATGGTTGAAGAAGCTTTGTCCAATGCGAGTTCTAGTCCTTTTAAAATTGCAAACACACCAAAGGCGATCAAAATTGAACAAGAGGAGATCTCAATTGAGTTTGAATCAACTAAATGCTCATCATTGCAACGTAAATTCTCACAATTATGGGAAGTGACTTTGAATGTCACAAGAGGTCAAAAATTGAATTATAGACAGTTGACTTTTTTATTGGATTATTATTTTCATAGTGATCTTGATTCTAAAAGAGTGTTGTTGTTTTACAAAAATGAAATTCAAGAATTGATAAACAAAGAAAATATAGAGCTATTGAACATAACCCAATTAAGCGGAGAAGGAGATTATACGCATATGCAGATACAGGCCACTTTTGTGTCAATGTTGGCCATCATCGTAGAAGAAACTTTGGATTACCTTCGAAACTTGATCAAAGAAGAAGAAGAAGATAACACTTCATACATTGGTGAGCAATTTAAATCTTATTTTCCAAACGAAATTACGTATCTTAAACTTGGGTCGAAACAAAGCAGCGTTTTATACATGGTTCAAGATATGATTATAAATTATAGCTTGGAGAGAACAAACTCATTGTCAGCAATAGCCCTAATACTGATTGTTTTAAATAAGGAAATAGAAGAGTATAAAAAACCAGGATCAAGTATCCTAGACACAAAATACTCATTCACTGTATTATTTACAAATTTATTAAAGACCTTGTTGAATTCGGGTACTTTTGAGATCTGGAAGGACCCAGAATTAATAGATTTTCAAGTCAACATGTCACAACAAAAGATTAAAAAAAGAAGCAAGCAGTTGAAACTACAATTTTGCAACTTGTGGGCTGAAATTGTGAGGTTGGCAAATTTTGTCACTTTTAATTTAATACCGCTCATTGATCATTCTGAAAATTTGGATAAATTATTGAAAAGATTGTATGAAAAAATTCAAATTTCAGACTCTTTACAATGCCATTTGAAGTACTTGACCAATATTGGCGAAAACCAATTAATTGTCTCATTGCATATTTACTACCTCATTGCTAGTGTTTCTTGTTCTTTGAGTTATGGAATCAAAAACGTAGGATATCCAAATTTGACGGTAGACAATTTGAAAAGTTTAATCAAACAGTGTCAAACATGGACAAACGACATCAGCCTACAGAGAATGAACCAAATTAAAAAAGTAGAAGTTTCAATTGTATTGAATTATTTGAAATATTTTATGACCTATATTTTAATGCTACAAGCTGAGGAATTGATGGACTCAGATTTGATTCAAGGAGTGATACCAGATATTTTTATCAAACTATTGCAATTTGTCGAGCAACTTCAGGCTAATGGATTAACCTCGATAGAGCCACTGCAGTATATACTACTGATGATGACTGAGTTATTAACACGATCGATACAATTTATAATAGGTTTGTTGATGAGATTAAAAGATGATCAATCGAATTTAATCAAGAGATATAGCAGAAGTCTAACTACTGAATATGGAACTATTGATGATTTAATGAACAAAATCATTTGTAAAGTATCACAAGAAATTGAATTTTTGGATAAAAAGTTGCTAAACAAAACCAGGTTAACGAAACTATCAAAGTTGTGGAAATTTTATTTAACATTTTTACAAAACTCGAAACTGATGAACTATGCCAAGTTTCACGCAGGAGTTGCTGATTTTAGCGGAGCCAATAATTGCCCTGTTTTGTCCGACGCTCCTTCTACCGCTACTGCAGCAACAAGTGCCATAAACACACCACCACAATTGAAGAAAGAATTTCCGAAATGTCCAATATCGCAAATAACGACTCCAATGGAAGAAGATGAAATCAAACCACCGCACAAAAAGGCTAAGAAATGTCCATTTAATCACAATGCTATGGCAAAGCCAAATCATGTTTTCAATCCTCTTGAATCAAATATCAGAGACAATTATAAACCACAATCGCCCAGTTTATTATCTTCCGTGGGCACGACACCAACCCAAATGCCAAGTTCAATACCAACACAACCTCCTATACAACCACCGATTTTGTCAGCCAGTACCAGCGAATTGGAAAGCACTGAATTTGAGATGTTCAATCAATTCAGTGATTTTGATTTTGATTTTTTGAATAATGAGAATCTACTAGAACATTTCAGTATGGACAATATGGGAGATGGTGGTTTACAAGGGTTTTTACAGTAAATAGAGCTGGAACTAATAATAATGATAATGACGTAAAAATATTTTTTTTCTTTCAGTCTTCTGAAATCAATTGGTAAATTATTTGATTTTCTTGTTTTTTAGCAATATTCACGCCGAAAATATTTAACAATTCAGCAAACACTAGATAGACCGAAATAGAATGATTAGACTATTCAAACCTCAACTAAGGTTTCATCACAATCGTGTACATGTTGTTCCAAGATTGAATAAGTCGCGGTATTTTGTAAGGCCGTATAGCGTCGCTCCCACGGCTAAACCCAAAACTAACAAATATGTTAATTTTTTCAAGTATGGGGTCATAATTGGGTTAGGATCAACGATTTTGTACTACACCAATAATGACTTTAAGCATGTTGTGTTGACGATTGACAGAACGGGCACTGTCACTGTAGCGATGATTCGATGTTTCGCCTTGTACAAAGAGACATTGGGGAAAGAGTATGCAGATGCTCAAGAAAGAAACAAAGAATTGGCCAACACTCATCTAAAAGCAGCTAATATAACTTTGAAAGCTTTGGAAAAAAACGGTGGAGTTTACATTAAATTGGGTCAGCATATCACGGCATTAACTTATTTATTACCTAGAGAATGGACAGACACTATGATTCCTTTGCAAGATAAATGTCCTCGTTCCTCGATACAAGAAATTGAGAAAATGTTTGAACTGGATATGGGAATCAAATTGAATGACATGTTTTTAGAATTTGATCCAAACCCTGTTGGAGTCGCGTCGTTGGCCCAGGTTCATATAGCAAAACTAAAAAACGGAGAGAAAGTAGCTGTCAAAGTTCAACACCCCAGTTTAAAAGAGTTTGTTCCATTGGATGTGAAATTGACTCGTATGGTTTTCAATTTGATGTACAAGGCATTCCCAGAATATCCCTTAACTTGGTTAGGTGACGAGATGCAAAATTCTATATTCGTAGAATTGGATTTTACAAAAGAAGCTGAGAATTCAATTAAAACAGCCAAAGATTTTAAAAATTATCAAAAGGAAACCGCATTGAGAATACCACAGATAGTCAAAGCCGAACCTAGGATATTGGTCATGGAGTACGTCTCCGGCGCCAGATTGGACGACTTGAATTATATGAAAGAACATAACATTGACACATCGGATGTTTCCTCGTGTTTGTCGCACATTTTCAACAATATGATATTTACACCGAATGTGGGATTGCACTGTGACCCGCATGGAGGGAACTTGGCCATTCGGTCAGTTGAAAAATCAAAGAATGGGCGAAATTTTGAAATCGTCCTATACGACCACGGTTTATACCGAGACATTCCACTTCAAATGAAACGGGATTATAGTCACTTTTGGTTGGCGGTTTTAGATAACGACGTTCCAAATATGAGAAAATATGCTGAGAAGTTTGCTGGAATCAAAGGAGAACAAAAGTTTTTGATTTTCATGAGTGCAATTACTGGAAGGTCACCGGAAAAGGCAATAAACTATGATATCAAAACAAGAAGGTCTGAAAATGAGATCAATCAAATCCAATCGACATTAAATGACGAGAATGGAATTTTAGAAGATCTCATGTATATATTGAGTTCAATGCCGCGTATGGTCTTGCTCATATTGAAAACGAATGATTTGACTAGAAATTTAGACGAGAATTTAAAAAGCTCATTGGGACCAGAAAGAACGTTTCTCATAATGGCCAACTATTGTGCCAAATGTGTTTACGATGAAGCAAGAGAACAAATCAACAGTCAATTCAAAGGGATTTCTTGGTTGTTGCATAGAGTTTCCATTTGGTGGTACTATCAAAAGCGATTAAGCACATTGTATGTTTATGACTTGACGTTGATGCTTAAAAGATGGAACAAATAGAATGGGGTATGTATATTTATATATCATTTTTTATCTTGTCTAATAGATTATTTATTCTTGGACCCATCAAAGGTTGACCTTTTGTAGTAGTTTGTTTGAGTTGACCTTTTCTGATTACTCTTTCTCTCTGTTTGATTTCGATTGTTTTCAATCTATCTTGCACTTTTTCAAGTTGTGCCTTACGGTTGTCTTCTTTTCTCTTTTTGGCAATAGCAGCTCGCTCTTTAAAGTCCACGGGTTTTCGTTTAGGTTTTTCATCTACACTTTGTGTTCTTTCTTGATATCCTTCATCCTTCAATAACTTAAAGTAATTTTTTCTTATCCTAGCTCTATGAGTTAATGCTTTCTTGATGTCTCTTGACTTTTCTTCTCGACGATTTATGTATTTCTTCTTATCTGATGATGCCATTTTTGAAATGATGATAGTGATGAGAAAACAAAAAAATTTGGTCGCATTATGCTGCTAGAAGAAAATGGGTGCAAAATGTCAATACTCGAATTCAGTATCGACGTCCTTGCCAAATAAATACAGGTTGCCTCTAATATACCTTTCTTGTAATCTGTTAGTATTCTGATATCATGAGGAAGTATGAAGTAGGAATAGCAAACTTGTGACTAAAAGTTTCACTACAACAATATTGATTACACGGGAAGCTCTATTTAGGTCTATGAGAGAAACTGCATTTTAGGATGCAGTTTATTTGACAGTCTCCAATTATGAAATAGGTATAATACTTTCTTTATATATGTGCCATACAAAAGATTGAACCTGTATATAATTCGTTGTAGTTAACAGATTTTTTGCTCACTAACATTTGCCATCTATCAATAACGAAACCATGAATCACGATCCATTCCATTGGGGACGTCCATCAGACGATACTTACGGTCAATATAACTATAATATAGCCAATGCCAGAAATGTGGAGGCAAACCAAAACTCCAACTTCCCAAAGATGAACACACAACAACCAATTATCACTGGTACGTCAGTCATATCGTCCAAATTCAAGAATGGGATTATAATTGCAGCTGATAATGTCGGGTCATATGGGTCTTTGATGCGTTTTAATAATATAGAGAGATTGATCAAGGTGGGTTCTCAAACTGTTGTTGGTATTTCAGGTGATATTTCAGATTTGCAATATATAAAAAGAATTTTGGAGGAATTAGAAACCAATCAGGAAGTTTACGATAACGACGGTGGTGATTTTTTGAGAGCACCAAATGTCCATGAATACTTGTCAAGGGTTATGTACAACAGAAGGTCGAAGATGAATCCATTATGGAATTCTATAATTGTTGCTGGATTCGATGAAAACAAGATTCCTTTCTTGAGATACGTCGATTTGTTGGGTGTCACCTACCACGCTTCAACTATAGCTACTGGATTTGGAAGTCATTTGGCAATTCCTTTGTTGAGGAATTTAATACCGGAAGACAAAGATTATGTCAATGTTGATGAAGAGCAAGTGAAAAAAGTTGTACAAGATTCGATGAGGGTATTGTTTTACAGAGACGCAAGATCTGGTGAAGTATATTCATATGCTGTCATAAGATTATCTGATGAAGGTGAAATTGAATTTGAATTCAATACCCAAACTAAAGTAGAAGGTCAAAGCTGGAGATTTGCCAAAGATATTAGAGGATATGGTTCCAATCAACAGTAAGTATACATAAATATATATGAAATTCAATAAACAACGTCAGCACCACCACTTAAAATATCGTCAATTTCTTGATCCTTTATTACTTTGTATCTAAATCTTGTTGGCAATTCGCTTCTTGAAAAATACTCTCCTTCCTTTGGTTGAATGGAGTTAGAATTGTGGTATGATGGTTGACTATTGGAGCCTGAAGCGTGCCCGGGCATTATTCCGTCTGGAGCAAAAGGATGAACTTTAGCAGCATGTGGTTCTAAATCAGTTAGTATTACGGTTTCAAAATGTAATAAATAAAATACATACTTGGAGCAGGATGTGGTCCACCTACAAATTTGATTAGTTGGGCGTGCTTTAATAGTCTGGTGAATGCTTTCATGGTGTAATGCTAGAGTATCAATTTTTTGGCTCATTTTTTTCTGTTTGATTGGATCACAACCAACCTGAAATCTCCGGTTTTGCAACCAACTCATCCACACTCACTTTTCAGGTGTAAATAATTTTGTTATTCCCAATGGCAGTGTTGTCTCGTTGTAGGTTGCATTTTTATTTTCTCTCCATAACAACATAATGGATCTTTTGATTCTACCAGATGCAACTATTGCTTACATTTTGTATCAGAAATGGAAACAGACGCAAAGCTTTGAATACCTCTTACCCATGCTACTCACTTGCAAATACTTGTATCTGAATTTCGGTTTCATGTTGTACACTTTAAAGCCTTTCATTTCGTCTGGTTCAAAAGCATTACAAAATTTGAAACCTCAGATTTGCTGCAAAATTCATACATTAATAGTCACGAAATCAAAATTGGACATTACTTGGACTAAGTTCCCCATACTAACAAAATTGACTATAGAATTAAGTTCAAAATACTCAAATCACGTCAATCTTTTCCCGTCTACTTTAATCGACTTGAGATTGATTCTTAAACATGATTTATTCACACCTCGTATCAATATCGAACCAAACTTTTGTCTTCACAAATTTTCATGTAGGTTTGTAAACCGTCCACATGGCTTGAAACCAATAAAAATAGGTTTCAGAACAATAAGAAAAATTGCACAGTTAATCGCATTTACATTAATTTGCAGTCTCAAAACTTTGGAGAATCTAACCTTGGAAATGGTTAGTTTAACTCAAATATACTGTCAATTACGATCTAATGTCAAGTCTATATATTTTCCAAATTTGAAAATTATACAAATGGACCAAACTACGTTTCATCCAATTAGTTATTTAGCCAATTGGATGGAATCATGCAATGAGATTCACCATTTGAATCATTTCTTAAATGAAAAGATTATTATCAAAAAAGACTCTCACGGAAATATAGTGGAGGAAAAATTACGCTTGTGAGAAAAAAAAAGGTACAACGCACCACCATGGATAAATTGTCAAGAACCATTCAAAGGTTTCAAGCCAAAATTGATTCTGGTTCTTTCTATGAAGCTCATCAAACATTGAGGACTATAACTAACAGATATGTCAAAGCCAAACAATATAAAGATGCAAGAGATTTATTATACCAAGGTACAGCTATTTTGATTAAAAACAAAGAATATGCATCAGCTTCTGACTTGATAAATTATCTCATCGCCATCTATGAAGAAGAACAAGTCTCGATAGAAGATAAAGACTCAAAGTTTAAACTAATTGAATTAATTTCACAACTACCAGACTCAGACCCTTCATTAAATGATTTGGCCAAGAGTAGTATAACTTGGTCAACTAAGTTTTCTGATCAATGTCAAAAGTTTGGTGATTCAGATTTGCATCATTTATTTGGATCCAAATTTTTGAAACATTTGCAAGAAACCGAGGCCATAGAGGAAGAATTGAGGATCAAAGTGTTTTCCATAGCCGAATTACATTTGGTATTAGGTACAAATGAATCAGTACCGTTGTATGTGAATTATTTGTTATCTTGTTCTAAAGCAAATCCAGACGTTGATCCAGGTGTGTTTTTGGCCAGGGCCATAATAAACTTTTCCTATTTAAAAAACATAAAATTTGTGAAAGAAGCCAATTCAATATATTTGAAATCAATTTCTGGTGGTGAGCAAATCAAAGACATTGAATACTATGAAAAGTATCCGTTATTAAACTTTTTGCAATTGTTGATTTTAACTTTGCAAACTGAACCACAATCAAATGGTGCAAAATTCTCAAAATTGTACTCTCAGTACAAACAAGAATTAGATAAATATGAAATTCTTTCACCAATTGAATATCTAGGATCTTTATACTTCAATTTGAAAATTGGTAACAGTAACCAACAAGGAAATATGTTGGCCAATTTCATGAGTGGATTACTTAAATAATATACATTTAATAGTCATCTACGTCATTTTTCAAAGAACTACTATTTAAAGCTTCGACCAACTCAGGTCGTTTCAGCTTTAATAATTCATGCTTTGCTTCCAGGTATGTACACCACCTACGTTGTCTTTTGTCTTTTTCTGGCCAAGTTACACTCAACAAATCAACTTGTAGTTCGAAAAAATGGAATTCGCTTTTGGGAGTTGCTATTTCTGGATGAAAGTCTCCTTTGATAATCGGAGCTTTTGAACCTCTTGAATCAAGCACAATTGGTAACTTCTTGATAATAGCTCCTTCTACACCAGCCTCTTCCCAAGTCTCTCTTACTGCAGTTTCCATTTCAGTCTCATCCAATTCGTTACCACCTTTTGGCAAAATCCATTTGTCCTTGTGGTTTGATGAGGAAATCATAATTATTTTGTCCTTGGCCTCGTTGAGACAAATACAACCGGCAACAATTCTCGCTCCCGTCGTTTCATTATAACGCTGGTTCTCTCTACCCACCCTCGACACTGTGGATCTCACTACATCGGAGTTTTGAAGGTCCTGATTCATAGCAATGTGGAGTATAGAAAATCAAATTGTGCAATTTTCACCACTTGTATACAGGACGATATTGTATGATTCATCTTCATACACCAACTCAACTATGAACTCGAGCTATATCATGTGAACGGTTTTCAGAGTCTTATTTTAACTTCACCAGTAATGCCAGAAATTGGTTCTTGGGTTGAATGAGCACTTCTCGATGAAATTTTTTTGAAAAAGTGTTAATCTATTTTTGCTAACTCCATGATGAACATCGCTGGAATACAATTCTGAGCTGAGTTGTGTTTGTTACAGTAGAATGTAGAATCTATCACGATTTGTGTTTTTATTGTGGGTGATAAAGAGACACGAGATTAATACGCGTTATTTTTATTAAATCTTTTTTATCAAGCTAATGGTTGACACCAGATTAGAATCAGATGAATTACACTACGACGATGAATTTGAAGGCTTTATTGAACACAGCGATATAGAGGAAGGTGTTGAAGCTATACAGAAGACATTAGGGACGCAAGAATCTGAAGAAGATGAAATTGAAGAAATAGAAGAAGATCGAATAAGACAATTGACCACTAGTCTCAAACCAAACGAAACTCAAACACAAAAAGTATTACGAGCTCATATTGCTGTATTAGTATCAGCGTTAGGTGGGCCAGATTACACATCAAATCTATCTCCACCGCCATATAAGTTAGGACACGATGCGTTGGCTTGTTTGAAAGATTTGAAACGATGGATAAAGACTGTTGATGAAAAGAAAAATAACTATGAAGTCGCGTTGGCTTGCTATGCCACCAATTTGGTTTCTAATGATTTAATAGTCATACTTTGCCAGTGGGAGCAAGACATGGCAAGCAAAAAGCAAGTAAAGAATAAAACTAGTACCGAGAAAATCATGTTATCATGTTTGGAATTACTAGTATTGTTGACTTGGCCAATTGAGTTTAGCAAAGAACTATCCGAAGAACAAAAATTGTTGTTTGCAAACGTTAAGAAGGCACACTTGATGTACAAAAAACATATTCTAACTTATAATAATGGCCAAGTTTTAAAAGCGACATTGAGAATTGCAAAACCTATTATTATGAAATCAAAGTTGGATAGAGATCCTAGAGATAATCAAATATTAAAACTTGTTTTGTATTTCTTTAGAAATATACTAGCCATTGAGCCAGCAAATCTATCGGTCTCAAATAAGTCAAGAAATGTGTTAGTTGCGTCGACGGAATTGCCAGCAAACATAAATCTGGATGATATATCATTGAACACGGTTTTGACAATCTATAAGAAAAACAAAGTCTTAATGTTATTATTGACAATCTCAAGCAACATAGGTTCGGAATTTGATAAGGATATTTTTGGAGAGATTTGCTTGGAATTCATATATCTCACAATCAAAGGTTTAGAATTGAAAGATATTCAAGGTTCAATTTCTAACAATTTACCACTGATGTCGTCCACAACAGGCTTGCAATTGCAAGATCTACTAAAAACTGAAACTAAGAAAAAAACGGCTCAAACTCAAAACATATCAACCAGGCATGGCAGGTTTGGCTCGCTACTTTCAATAAGATCGAATGACTCGACATCTTACGTCATTTCAGGCCAGGATGCTTTATATACCACCGATTCCTCTTTGGATAAATTAGATAAATCCAAAAGCTGGAAAAATAGAACAACTTTCAAATATGATTCTGATGAGTATGTGAAAAAAAACTATCCAACCACTTTAACCACACAAGGCGTTATATTTCTAACAGAATTTGTTGATCAATTACTATCTGGTGGGTGTTTCAATAACCTCATTGAATGTATGGCGTCAAAATTGGCAAGTTCTTCTGAATTGAGCTATCTTGACGAATTATCAACAGCAAGTTATTTCTACACGATATCATGGTTTCTACAATATCAACGTGAAAAAATCGAGAAAAATCCCGAAATGGATTACGGCTCTGTTGGCAGTGCATTGAGTGAAATTAATTTCATTTTGATAATATCTTATTTCAGACAATCTTTTGACGGCAAGAGATGGAATTCGTTGCATGTTGCCATGATATGTTTTAAAGAATTGTTACAAATATCAAACTCAATTTTTGGTAAGCAAAAAGAACAAGCTCAGCATGAAATTGACAGGGAGCTAGCTGAAGGTATAATGCGAAAACTATTTTCATTCAATGATTTTTTAAACATAATTGTCCACATACCGCAAACAGCGTCAAAACACTCTCCAGCATATCTCCATGTCACAATTTCAGTTGTACATATTTTGTTAAAAGCTTTTGAAACTTTTGCTAATGAGGATATACAATTATACGTTCAATCTAAAAGGAGAAGAAATAAAAACCACAAAAGACGAATAAACGATTTAGATCGAGACACTGAGAATAGGCTAAGGGATGTGATAGATGCATCTGATGATGAGTTTGAACAAGAACAAATTAGACAAGTTACAAAAGAGCGTAAGATGAATTACAAAGATACAGAAGTGAGATTTTTTCACCAATCAATTGTAACAACTTACATCGACTTCTTGTCTAGGTACCAGGATTTATCCGATAAAGACATTAAAATGTGTTTATCGTACTTCCACAGAATATTTGTAAAAAGAAAAGATTATCTGGGATTATATAGGTTGGATTTCATGCAGTTGTTACAAAAATTGAGAAACCATTTGCCAAAAGGTAGTCATATCAGAACACAGGTTGAAGAATTTATTTATCATTTTACTAAAAGGTTTAAATTGGCATTAGAAAGATTTCCGAATTCACTTGAAATTTTGTTTCCGAGGTTTGAAGAATTGGCGTGTAAGATTTACTTAGCTACTGGGGATTTGTATGAAAAGCCAGAGCAGGAAAAGTACGTCAAAGGACCAAAATTGGCAAAAGATTTGGAATTTGTCAGAAATTTTGATTTAGATAACAAAGTGAAGATATTAGTCAGTCAGTTGCATTTGCAACAAAAAGAAGCCTTGATTAAATGGATAATCAAAGAATTGGACCGAATAATCAATGAACGAAACTTAGATCCTGGTGCGGAAATAAATTTGAATCCAGCAAAGGAATACCGTCGATTGATAATCAACAATGGTTATTTGAGATTGTTTTTAAAAATAATTGGTTTTGATTTGCCATATACCACAGAAGAGAATCCAGAATTGAAAAATTCAACAGAAAATAATCATTTGATTGATTTACTTGAATTGATTAAAAAATGGGATCTGAATCAACCTGTAGTTTTTGAAGATGACAAAGAGCCCTCATATTTTCTTCGTACCAGAGATTCAAATTTTGACGATGAAGAAGATGATGAATATGAAGATTTGGGACTAGAGGAACCGGTTGAAACAGAGGTTAGCTCCAAGTTGGATGAATTGGAACACATAGAGAACCGTTTATCACAAAACGAACGTAAGGGAATAGCAAGAAAGAAAAACGAGAAACCACGTCACGTTCAAAGCACACCTGAGTTGGATGAATTGGAGGCATTAGAGGACCGTTTATCGAAAAAAACAAGCAGAGGAACACCACGGAAAAAGAAGAGTCATCAGCATAAGGAAAAACAATCGAAAAAGACGTTATTGCGTAGACAGAGATTTCCTAATTTACTTGATGATTCGAAACCAGTGAGGTCTTCAGAATTTATAGCAGACTCTGATGATGATTCTGATGATGAAAAAGATAGTCAATTTTTTGAAAAAGAGGAAAGGTTACGACAATTACTTAGTGAATCTGGTGGTATTGTCAATGCTACTCAATTAGCCGAGTTTAAAAAAATATGGTCTAATTTAGAATCCAATGAAAAAACCACGGAATCAGTTGCAAATGCGATTAAGGAGGTTTCAACTCATGCTCAAAATGAAGATCTCCAAAGCGACCATGAAGAACAAAGTGAAAGAAGCAACCAGTCTGATCAAGATTCTATGACTGACTATGAAATCGATACTCCTAATGAGTCTAAAAAAAGACTGATTGAAGAAATACCAACAAAGAGGAAAAAAAGACTTGTCATAGAAGATGACGACGAGTAGTCTAGAAATGTATATAAATTGTCTATTAATCTACAACACAATGGTCTCCTCCATTCTCATTTCTGATTGATTCTCTTACTGTCATGAATGACGATATGAACATGACCGCCACTCCAAATACTACACATGCCACACTCGGTATAGCTTTGAACAATATGAAATTTCTCTTTTCTTTAGGCATGGCAAGATTAGTTCGATCTAGTGATAATTTAAAATAACACAATGGGGGTATGATGTATGCCATCAACGAGGCAGATGTTGCTCCAATCAATTCCAAAATCATGCCCAAGTTACAGGTGAATAAAGCCACCGACATGGACGTAAACACCAAAAACGAGGTAATGAAAAAATGCTGTTTCGAGCTTAATTCCAAATCAGCTGTACTTCCACCAATTGCTTTCTTCGCTAGTATTATTTCCTTGATCACGTCTCGAACGACAAATATCTCCAATGGGAACGTGGTCAACATGTTCAATCCGAAGCAGAAGCGAGCAAAGTTGACCCAATTGTCATTACTTTTGAAATTGTTGAGGATGTTACCTTTGGTTATATCCCCAAAATTGATCAACCCATTGATACCCATTACCATGCAGCAAATCATGGAAATAGAACAGGATATATGGGTCAATTTTGAAAATTTCGACATGGTTGCGTTTTTCATCGATTGGTAAATGAACATTGTGTTATGATGGCACACCAAGGCAAATGAAATGACACTGATTCCTTGAAAAATATCAAAATTGACAGTCCATTCTTGCACGGTCAAATCTGATTTCAAAATGCTAGGTACAAAGGGAGCCCTGAAAATTGTAATTACCACAATGATTAACATTCCGATTAAGGCAAACCCTGAAGCTTTTGCCAATTTAGATATATCTCTATTTAAACTCAAAGGATATGATATGCAAGTAGTGAATAGCACAATGATTGTGTTTCTGTAGAATAACCAACCAACCACTGGGGAATTGATCACGGTTTCCGGTATAAATGCTTTTAAAACGTGAGGTATTGTATCGCCTATAATCACACAAAAGGCCATGCACCCACCGTATGCAAAAGAACAAATTGAGACCAATAACAATATTTTCCCCGGCACTCCAAAGCAGTGGTATACGGTGTCTTGGTAGGACTTTGTTTGTGACATGATTGAATTTTTCACAATCAATCGTAAGGTCCAGTCAATTAGAATCGTTAAAAAAACCATCACTACTATTCCACCAATCAACCCACTATTTCGAAACGCATACGGCTGGCCTATTATCCCTGCTCCTAGTATACTGTTGGCCATGTTCATGAATGCCATTTTCATGTTGGAAGACCCTGTTTGTTCGGTTTCCTCTGTCACCTCATAATCTAGTGAGCTAAGGGTTTGGAGCTCAAACTCTTCTGGATCATTCACTAGTGTGTTTGCTGAAGTCGCATCGTCTGTCTGGGACAAAGAAGTGTAGTTTTTTTTGGGTATCGACATTTGTACTCTATGTGAAAAATCTAACGTGGATTTTGGTGAAGTATGAGAACGCGATCTTAGATAACACAAAAAAGATTATACATTTAGTTATTACATGTAGAGAATTGAAAATACGACTATAGCACCCACTGTACTGGTGAACATGACACTTTTCGATGCTTTGTTGGATAACTCAACTACTTGTTGTTTTGATGGCTGGTTGCTTGTTATATCAATTAGGGAGCTTTGGGCTGCAATTGCACTTTGAACGTTTTTTGACGCCTGATCAATTTCAGAATCATAGTTATCTGACTCTTTGGCTATTGACATTTGTTGATTTGCCGCTTCGGTTTGAATCTTAACAACTGACTTCAAGTTTGAAACGAGTGATTGCATAGTTTCTTTCGCACCGGACTCAACCGATGATAAGGATGCTAACTCTTCTTGACAACTGGCAATGACTTGAGTAGCGGTTTGGTAGACTGAGCTTACCGAGCCTTTTTCAGATTCGCATGATTGAATTATTGTGACAATCTTCGAAACTTCAATGTATATTGTTGATTGAACGGACTGACAACTTTCTTGGATCTTAACCAAGTCGGTCTCTTTTGAGGTTACTGTAATTTGAGCATTGGATGTACTCAATGTTGTAATTGGAGAGACAGTAGTTGAGTAGCTGGTTTGGTTTGAATATGAAAAAGATTTCGTGTCACTTGAAGAATGAGTCGAAGCTGAGTTGATTGTTGAGGTCAGTAACAACGCGGAATTTGATGCTGAGCTTTTAGTAGATGAAGTTGCGACTGTGTTGGAAGTATTGCTGGTTGATTTTGAATTTGACAAAATTTCTGACGAGGAACTTGGTGTGTCTGAATTGAGCTCTGACGATTTACTTGAAGAAGGTGACGCGGATTCGGATTCTGAAGATAAAATTGATGAAATGCTTAGTGTTTTTGAGATATATTCTGAAGTGAATTCTGATGCAACTGAAGAAGGAGTTTGTGACGATAGTTCAGAACTTGACGAACCAGAAGATGCTGGTGGAACTTCCGAAGACGAGTCACTAGAAGACGGTGTTGATGAAACATAAATGGAAGATACTTCAGGGTCTACTGAAGACGACTCCGAGGTAGTAGATGTCTGAGATGATACATCGCTTGATTGAAGCTCGCTTGACGATATTTGCAGTTCACTTAAAGTTGAAGCTGGTGCAGACGATGCTGATGAAGCTGGTGCAGACGATGCTGATGAAGCTGGTGCAGACGATGTTGATGAAACTGGTGCGGTTGTAGTAGAAGATGTTTCTTCTTTCGCAGCTGCATCTAACTTGTTTTTAGTGTCATCTGAAATCCACCAACTTAACCCAGCAGAAGTACAATAAGAATCAGCGACTGAAGTTGCAGATGTCACATCTTGGCCCTTGCAACTATCTGCAATACATACTCCAACGGTATCCACAACGGAAGGCATGAAACAATAACAATTTCTTGCATCTGAGGCACAGTCAGTATTACTCTCGGTGAGTTTAGCACATGGTTTAGCACAATCTGGAAATTTGTCATATGTATTTTCCACAAAGATGTTTCCAGGTTTTGATGTTTCGCTGGTTGAAGTTGTGGTAGTCAGTGGTTGAGTAGTTGTTTTGCTTGTTGTGTCATCGCTAGAAGTTAAAGGGGCTGATGAACTTTGGCTTGAAGTAGACGGACTTTGACTTGAAGTAGACGATGCCTCCACTGAAGTGGTTGAGGAGCTTTCATTTGAACTTGTTGGTTGAGAACTACTTGGACTTGTCGAGCTGACTTCTTTTGCAGCTGCATCTAACTTGTTTTTAGTGTCATTTGAAATCCACCAACTTAATCCAGCAGATGTACAATATGAATCAGCGACTGAGGTTGCAGATGTCACATCTTGACCTTTACAACTATCTGCAATACAAACCCCAACGGTGTCCACAACGGAAGGCATGAAACAATAACAATTTCTTGCATCTGAAGCACAATCAGTATTACTTTCACTTAGTTTTGCGCACGGTTTGGCACACTCTGGTAACTTGTCATAGGTTGAATCGACAAAAATATTTGACGCTGTGATTGAGGTTGCCAATGCAACAATCGCAATAAGGAATTTCATTGATGAAATATCATACACAACTCAAGAGCTTATATATCAACATTGATTTTAATTTTGGTATCAAATTCCAGCCAATTAGCATTTTGGAATGTATCCGGACTATAATTGCATTACAAGCTTTTTCTGGCCGCGCTATGCCCAAAAGTGTTGTTTACGAATTATATTACTGCCAAGTATTCGGTCAAGAAGATATCGGTTTAATGATATTCGAGTTCACAATTACACGCGCAAAAAACACACGATTGCAACGTTTCTAAATATACTTTTTTTCTATTGACGGATCTAAGCCGACAACAGCGAAGTTTTTATCGTTTATTTACGAACTAGTATAAACTCAACTTTAGATGGGCTCTAGATATTTGTGCTGGTTAAAAAAAAAATCATTCCAGCGTATAATTAAACTGAAATTTCAAAAAAAAAAAGCGTGGAAAATGTAAGAGTCGAACTCACGGCCTCTTCCATACAAGTTATCTTGCTAAGGAAGCGCTCTACCAACTGAGCTAAATTCCCTTTTCGCTGCAAATGTAAGACTAGTGACCGAATAGCCGACTAACCTTACCTCGTAAATATGTAATGAAGTATAAATAGTATTATTAAAGGAATATATAGAATATACAACTTAAATAATAAGATGTGGACACGGTCAGTGAATGCTTGATCAGTATCGAATGATTAGCTTAGTGTTAATTGCTTAATTGAATAGCAGGTTAATTACCTGTATTTATGATTATCCGGAAAGCCCACGTTCGTCTTCGAGCCGTGCTCTAATTTAATGTTATTCATTAATTGATAAGTCATAGCATACTTCCACGTGTCCCTTATCTTTTCCAGTTAGTTCGTTATCTAGTTACACGTGACATTGACACTATGTCCTTCTCCTCATCCCCCTCATAGACAAGGTCCTATATAACCGAGGATTGCAAATGCGTATCGGTGTATGGACCTTGCAGGCTAGGATGGCAGGTGCTCGTATATCCATATTCAAGTAGACCTATACCCCTAACAGCAAAAATTTAAATTGTAGTGTTTTTATAGATTTTTACTAGCCCCCAAAAGCCCCCTAAAATTACAATAGTTTTTGAATATTTATGGAGATAAAGCACTCCTGAAATTTCACGTCCTTAAATTTTTAACTCATTTTATAGAATTTTGCAACATAAAATACCATATATATACCAGAACTCACAATTTTCATTTATTTTCATTTTATTTAAAAACTTACTCTAGAAAATTCAAGTTAGCAATGTGTTTGAATTAAAATTCCCTGGTGTGGGAGAATCTTTTCTATTTGATTCATTTCTCACTAGAGAACTTGGAGGTGATACCCCTTGTAAAGAACCAGCAGAAACAGAAAACAGATCATCAGCAACGTGAGCTCTAGTGTCTCTCTTATTGTTTGAAGTTAATTTTGTTTTGTTTTTAACTGTTTTACCTCTTCTTCAAGGTTGTGAATTCTTATCAATAATTCACGTTTTTCGAATCTGAAACTTCTTTTCAAATTTTCTATTTCAATTCGTAGTTTTTCCACGATATCAACTTCGTATGGATCCTTAGACACTCTAGCACGTTTTATAGGGCTCAAGGCTTCATCTACTGAATCGGATCTAGACTTATCCAATTCGCCAGCACTGCAATATTTAAAAATTTCGGATCTTTTAACAAACTTGTGGTACCAACCAACACTAACTTTTGTATCTTCATTCATAGACGCCAAAATTCTATTGGCCTTTTCAATCACAGAACTACGTGTGACTTTCCTAAATGGATCTGTATTATCGACCATCCATTTCTTCAATTCCAACTCAAAGCGAGGAGGTAGTTTTTGCTGGTGCCTGTGACCTACCCTTCTATTCACTCCTCCTTTTCTTCGTCTTCGTAACGTTGCCGTAGTAATTCCAAATTCAGTTGCTATTTGTTTGTAACTTTTCCTTTCTTCTTTGGGGAGTCTATTCTGATCTTCCACTGCTTTGAGAGCTTTACTCGATGGACTTAAAGGAACGTTCATTGCGCGTCAAATGATGTTTAAAGGTGATATTATTGCAAAAGTTTAAAAAAAAAGGACGCGAAATTTCAGGAGTGCGTGACTACATATAATAGGATTACACCATTATCATACATAGAAATTAAGACTTAATATAAAAGATATAAAAAACAAATTATTCTTCTACAGTTTATGACTTAATTTAATTTTTTGAAGTTTTGTCCTTTCTACGTATTAAAGTCATTAGTGTTACCGAAATTGAATATTTTTGCAAATTGAATATTGCTTTTTAATATTGCTTTTCTGTAAGGTGGCCTAACGGGCGCGCTTTACAGAAAAAGGGCTAGGAGGGAGGTCGCCGGCCCTCGGTTCGACGCGGTTGAACTGGCTTTGATCCACACAACTTGGCCAAAAAGGCACAACATAGAATTAGTCTTAAAGAGACGACAAACAACTAATAGAGGCGTAGAGCCAACATAGGTTTTCTAATTATATAGTTTCCTAATACATACCGTTAAAAAAAAAAAAAAAATATTGCAAATTTTGTTAAAAATGTTATAAAAATTAAGATTTGTATATAAGAATGTGGTTGTTAAAAAACTGTGTGGGCTGTACATTAAGAACATTTTATAGATTTTGTACATTTCTAACGGAGTCTAGAAGAAATTTGTATCGTAAACTATGTTTTTTCAAAATACTAATAAATAAAGCCTAGTAATTATCAACCGTGACAGATTATTATCTAAACTGCTGCGAGCACTTTAATTAATCATGTGACCTTTACTTCTGCAGAACTTATCAAGGAGCATGATCATTGTATCAGCGTAGCATAATTCGGTCAATTAGTATACGTCATAGGTTTGTAAAATAGTGAAATTAATAACAGTTACCTGGAATATTTAACAGAAAGTTGTTTAACCAAGGTAATTGCCCAACACAAAGCAGAAACTTCGCATGCAGTAATAGAAAAGTGACAAACAAATATGAAGTCAGGAGCAATAATCTCAGATTTATAAACGTTTTATTTATGGTCAAATCATATTAAGGGATTGCCATCAAGTGTGGTTATTGATTTGTTGCATGAGATAGAAAGTGTATTATTGAACCTGAAAGTTGTTGCAAAAATAGCCATTGCAATTTTGTATCGTTTTTCCGAGAATGACAGATGTTTAAAATCAATTCCGATGAATTGAGTAACAAATTTAGTAGTATGACAGTCTTGACGCTTTGTCAATGTTAGCAACTAAAGCTTTGATTGTTGACCATGTCGTATGCTACTTAAAAATTTCTTCTAGCTTATGCAAAGCGTATGCTAATTACAACATTTCAAAGTCTATCATCATTTCGTATTACACTTCATCATTTACTTTAATGCAACCAACAGTATTCACATGAATAGTCTAGAACAATTATCAACCTATTAACACTGATTACCATGGTAATCCATATACGGGGACGTATATATAGAACCTAAGATTCCTAGAATTAAGAAATCAGTCTTGTTTGTATAGATTATTGGAATATAAAGCTATCAAAGTTGTAACGCTTAAGTTATTAGAGTTTTTGCTAGTCCAAAGGAAAGTGTTCAATTCTAACAATTATTTTAAACATTATGAATATAAAGAGACTCTTCAAACACTATTGAAAAATCTGATCCACTGATGTGTTTTGCTGTTTCTTTTGTAAAACAAATTTCAATTAAGTTGTAAGATTACTATCAATACTATAAAATGCACCACAGACTGGCATCTCGTTCTCGAAATTTTGAATACTCCAGTTTTCATACAAAACTATGTCGCCATGGGAATTTCGATTAGAATTGCAAAATAGATGCTATACGAAGAACCGCTACAAGTGCAATAACAAATACCAAAGGAACCATTATTAAAAAGAAAATGTTTCCTAAGCCACATACTTGGTTAATGAAAACGGATTTCAAGTTTCTTCCCAATTTATCAGCCTTATCATTTCTTTCAATTTCAAATTTGATCCTTTCAATCATATATTTATAATCACAACTAGGCGACGAAAGCGTTTCTTCTTTATTCTCAAAGTAACTCTTCAAGTGATTGTTTTTAAATGGAAATTTTCTAGGTAATTCAATTAACTTCAAGACAATTAAATAGTCTGGTATATTATATGCATGTTTATAATTTAACATTCTATACATCCAACTGAGCAATGAACTGAAATCGTAAACCATATCACAGCTTGGGAAGTTGTCAAGTTTTGCAGGCTCGAGAAATGGAAAAAACGATGAATCAAATAATGCAGCGTCTACCAAAGCTTGATGATATTTTTCGTATAATTTGTCTAAAAGTTTATATTGATCTTTGTTGATATTTTCAAAATCCGATGTTATACCCTCCTTACGGTGCTCGACCGCAGATCTAATTTTATTTAAATTAGTTTGTATAGATTTTAATCTACTCAGTTCAGTTGTTTCTTCAAAAGCCATAACTAAAGCACAAAACAAGATAATCTTTTCTTTTTCATTTGGGATTCAAATTTATTTAAATACTTTGACTTTACACGGTATAGTCTTAAATATTCTTGAAATTTTTGTAGGAAACAGCTAATTGGAGCCGTATGTACTAGAATTTACCAAACTTTAAACCTAATCTTTTTACAATTTAATTGAAGTAAAAATTTTACAATTATGGGTCTTGTCTGCAATTATTCCTGAAGACAACAAACCGTAGCGTATATATATGTTCGAGCTGTATAAGTCAGTCTCTAGTATTACATTTTGAGTATCATCATATGGGTGCCGGTTTAAATCAATAAGCAGATTGTCAAAAGTAGATTCAGTTTTATAGGAAGAGAATAAACAATTCGAGTCTAGTGTCATATAATAGAAATTGATATGTTTGTGGAACGCAAGCTAAAAGAAAGTACTGCATAAGCAATGCAATAATTACACACAACACATGATGAAATCGAATGCTTAATCTTAAACTTAAAGTATGCGAAGTTTTTCCTCTAGCATAAACGTTATATATGTGGCACTTTCAGAAGTAAAAAAGGCTCAAATAGTTTAAATCTGAAAAAATTTAATTCATGCAATCGATGCAACAAACACTTATCGTAAGTTTGTCCGACTCAATTTGGAACCAATAAATAAAACAAATACTTAACTTGCTATGTTAAAATTTGTGAATTTGTAACTTTTGCAAAGCTAATTTCAGTTTGCAAAAGTCTCTAATAATGTTTTTCTATACAACCTTTATACAAAAACGAGAGAAAACAGTTTTTTTTAGACATTAAGGGTGTTTTGCAAATATATACCAGGAGTATAATTAGCCTACAGAAACTGATACGTCTAACTTTGCAAATTACATTTGAACAATTTTAGACGCGAGTTGATTTAATTCAGAAGATTTCGGTATAGTGGAAAGATCTGAAAAAATAAATTAGGATCTTTGACTGATATCAATTAACTATGTCCTTGTGTATAATGTTACTTAAGTACTTTTGATGGGCTGAAGCTTGACCCAATAGGCTTAACCTTTAATATTGAATCCAATTGCTTTATCGTACGCTGCTAAAAGTATGAGCAATATACACAACTCGGCAAACGAATCAAAATATGTTATAACTATCAGTTTAAAATTTCTTGCAAGGTTGCATGGTTTTAAAAGCTCTAAAAGTCTCAACGGCTCGAAAGTCATTTGATTTGCTTTGATCATCAACATTTCTGTGTTCATATAATCAATTACCAGTTTATAATTGCAATAAGTTACAAGCATTACCGGTTGGTTAAGCCTTATACCAAACTTCGAATTGCAAAATGCTATGAAATTAAGTTCGTCTTTTTTTAGGGTAGTAAGCAATTTGTCTCCAGCCTGAAACTTCTGGAAAATATCAACAAACTTGAGTCCTATTAAACTATCAGGAATGTTGTAGGTATGCTTATATTGCAATATTCTGTAAAACCAATTAAGTAACGACTCGTAATCACAAATCATATCGCAAGTTGGAAAATTATCAACTTTTGCGTAGTCAAGAAGCGGTAAATATGATTGATCGTATAGCGAAAGATTTGCTAAGACTAATTGATATTCTTGGTATGAAATCTCCAATAGGTGCTTTTCAAACTCTTTGATTTCCACTGAATCCTTTCTTAATTCTTTCTTGTAACAATGAATTTTTTGTCTACATTCCATCAAATCCAATTTGAGCCGCTCCATGACTAAGGGCTCACACATGACTTCAAACTTCTAACTTCTAATTATGAAATCTATTCACTTCCTAAACTGCCCTCGATTTGTGAATGTATTTAAAGGTCTATATTTTTAGAATAAAGTATTAGGCACCTAAGTATTGTGAGTTTTATTTTTAAACTTCACGGATGCCTTAAGCATTCATGAGTATAAACTCTAAAATCAATTTTGAGTTTGTACAATTTGTATAATATCCAATTTCAACATCTATAATGCGTGAAGATTTTACGATCTGGATTTTGATATGATAGTTATCTCAATTTGTAACTTCTTTTATAACGCATGAAATTTAATTTAGATATATTATTGGTAGTATGGTCTTCAAAGTTTCTTTTTAAGATTTTGATTTTTTGCCGTGGACGTTTTGTTAATTCTTTTACGGCATGTCAGGCTGAAAGATAGTTAATACTATGCATTAGATCATTTCTATGTCAAATATCACGACGTTAATGTATTCAAATAAGTTGATTACAATTAAAGCAAATTTAAGTGAACTAAAAATTGAATTGGCGACCACTGCCTAGCCCTTTTCTTTCAATATGCACCCGCTAGGCTATGTATCAGATGAACATTTGTAGCTCTATAAAGTTTGTTTAAGAATGTAAAGATGAATTCTACCACAAAGCTAAATTTTTACAACTTGTTTTTTTTAAGTTATTGCATAAAACTACACGTTTTTTATGATTACAAAAAACTGATTACAGCGGGCCGTTTATAGATATGGAAATTTGTGAGAAAAAATGTAATAATGACGGTTGATTGCATTGGCTTTATTTGAATACTGATCTATTTAGGAGAGGGGAAATCGATTTGAGCATGTCTCGATAATCGTATGCAAGAGCTTATAAAATTAGCCGCTAGTCGCGCGATTTTTGTAAACAATGCGACTATCAATAGATCGCTCGCAAGAAAAATTTGCAACCCAGCTCGTGCAGGATACACTATTTAGAAACTAACTCAAACTGTATTCCATTAAGCACGCAGCTAACAGATTTTATTGAAAATATATTTTAAAAGCTCTACATAGTTATTTAAATGTTAGAAACAAAATCAACTTTTTTTCGAACAATTTAATTGAGCTACAGCATACGAAATTTGATAATTTGCGATTCTAAAACAATTTCCACCTCTACCAAATTATTTTGGTTGAACTCATTTCTGGTCCTTCAGTTTGTTTGTTTAGCTTAATATTGTCGTATTCAAAGAAAACGGCCAAAAACAAGAGTGCAATAAAGGCTAAGAAACCAAAAATTGTTTTTCTACCATATAACTTAGTGGTTTTAGTGGAATCGCTTTCTCTTTTTTCTCGAATTCTTCTTGCTAAAATTGCTTGCACAATTTCCAAGTAATCAATTCGAGCTCCGTTAATTATTGACTTTTCGTCCTTCAAATTAAAATCCAAAATCTCGCAGTCAAACGAGCAATTTTGGTAAACCTCAGCAAATTTAGCTCTAATCAAATAGTCTGGGATGTTGTATGTATGTTTGTAATGAACCATTTTGTAGACCCAAGCAAACAAAGAGCTGTAATCACGAATCGTGTCGCAAGTAGGAAAATTTTCTGCTTTTGTATGCTCAAGCAACGGTAATAACAGCGAATCAAGTATTGCGGCATTTACTAATGCTTGATGGTAGTCTTCGTAAGCTTTATTCAAATCAGTATCGAGACTAATAAGGTAAGTCGTGAAGCAATTAGTCAATCGTGTTTTGAGGCGGTACACGTACTGCTTGGCCTTTTCCCAGTTTGCTTTTGCTCGTTCCAAGTCAGTTGGTTCCACTTCAACTTTATCTTCGAAGCCCATAGATATGATTTTTTATTAGATTCAAAATTGAGTGATAGTTTTCCTGTTTAATAAGTTAATTCTCCGGATTCAAATTTTTTTGAATTTCTTGACCGCAATTATTAGGCTTTGGTGCCTTGTACATTGGTTTGAAATAAGATTTTCAAAAATGCAAAAGTCACTTGAATGGAACCATGTTGCAAAATTTATAGTATAGGATTTCACCAAACTCAAAATGAATCCTTATAACTTCATGTTCAAGCCACTAATTCAATAATAACACAAAACGTAAACCTTTTGCGTAGCTGGTAAAAATTTGAAGTGCCGTGCTCTTTCTAAAGATTGAAGTTTTGTGTGCACTTGCGCTCGTAGACTTCCAAGAGCCACAAATGCAAATCAAAAATGTAAAAATGTGTCATGACAAAATTAATATTTAAAGTTTTACGCCTGATGTTGAAAATACTTTTGTAAATCGAACTAGAAACTAGACACAAAATTTGCTTTTAGGTATCGCAATAAATTAAATGAGTTTTTTTTATTAGCTAAACAAAATATACAAAACCTTTGTCAAACAGAATCCCAACGTGTCAAAGTCAGAGTTCAAACTCATATACCCTATTAAAAAGGTAAATTGTCATCAGCCGATGAGTACCAAAAAAATACAAGTAAATCAGTTTTATCCATGATAATGGAAGCAATATTTAGTTATACTTGGCCAAAGAAATTGCACAAAACTCTGACAAATTTAGTTTCTTGAAAATCTGAAAGCTATGCGATTATTCAAAAAAACCTTCTGTGATTATTTAGTTTGAATATTAAGATTTAGACTGTTTTGGTTTCGATTGTCGAGCCCTAAATTGTCTCGTGGTCTCTCAAATTGTCAGATTGCAAACTTGGTGTAAGATGGTGCAAAGCTGTGGCTAATTATCAAAACAAAAGGGAGTCTTAGGCCGCAGTTTGATTGATCGCCAGCGACATCCCTTGCATTTGAACAAAGACTTTGTTCGTGACATGGAAAAATTAGGGGAAAATTAACTTTTTGTTTTTGTGTCAGACAATTTGTTTGCAACAACTTCCCAATTGGTCTAATAGTACTTTTACAAGTAAACAAAGATCACAATTTATATTGAGGCATGCAAAAACTTCCTACTGGTTAATGACATGTCTAATGTGTTTTTAACAGTATATCTTCGACCTAGGAAATGGTGGTTTTGGTAAAAACTAGAAAAATTATAAGTTATAGTTTAAACATACACACTACCGTAGTTCATTTATGCGCATGTTATGCTTACGGGTATTGAGGTTTCAAAAACAGACTACTCTTAAGCTTTTTAAGTGCAATTCGTATTCAAACAACCATTTGAGTTTTGAAGTTTGCTTGTATGATTCTACAAACGAGAAATTTCATTTTAAGCTGTTACGCAAAATTGGGAGAACTCTTCTGTGGTTGTAAAAGCGACTTTAACAGATGAATTGTAAGAATTGCATAATAATGCTAACGATGTGGCAAATATAAATTAGGACCAACTTCCGATGGCGCAATTTACTAGAAAAGCCCATACAAACTTTTTGAAAGTTGAGAAAGAAGCAATCCCCACATTGTAAAATTGCAGTTAAACTTGTAAGGTGTCTTTTGAATACGGCCCAAACAGAACTGCTATCTCAGAGTCAAATAGTGCTGACAAAGAAAGCTTTTCATTTAAAGAGCTGTAAACATAACGCTAAACGTTTACTTTCCAAGAATCAAAATCAAAATCAAATACGCTTTTTGTATTGAGTTTCCAATTTCTTACGTTAAACATCCCAAACGATACAATTTGGTCACATCTTAGTTCTCCCTGATTTACTCATATCCTTATGATGCTTGTCGAGTTCGGGGTACGCGGCAATTAAGAAAAGTACCAAAAAGAATAAAAATCCGTAAAGTCTCTTTTTGCTAAAGAAGTTAGCGGATTCTTTTAATTCTCTTTTCTTGTCTCTTTCTTCCATTTTTTTCCCCAAAATCTCTTGAACAATTCTTAAATAATCAAGCGAATCTCCATCAATTATCGGCTTCTCTTCTTTAAACCAATAATCTAAAAGCATACAATCAAAAGAGAAGCTTTTGTAAACATCAGCAAATTTAGCTCTGAGCAAATAATCTGGGATATTATAAGTATGTTTGTAATGAGCCATTTTATAAACCCAGCTAAACAAGGAACTATAATCGTGGACTGCGTCACAAGAAGGGAAATTGTCTGCTTTTGTAGGCTCGAGCAATGGTAATAACTGTGAATCAAGTACTGCAGCATTCACCAACGCTTGGTGGTATTTTTCGTACGATATTTCCAAGGAATAAGGGGAAGATAGGAGGTAATCTGTAAAACGATTAAACGTTCTTGATTTGATTTGATAGACATTCTGTCTGGCGTTTTCCAAATTTGTTTTTGACTGTTCCAAGCTAGTTGGTTTTACCTCGTGATCACTTTCGTAATTTTCAAAATCCATTTTATTAATCAGAATTTAAATTTTTCAGTATCAAATGCTTTTCTATTTTCTAATTTATTGTATCGTATAATATGTTTCTTGAAATAGTTTAGAAAGCAACAGCAATTTTCGGTCCATTTGTGTGTTTGAATGATTATTCTTAGTGCATTGCTTTGCATTAAAAATTAAAAGTACTAAATCTAGTATCACGGTTTTATCGATAAATTTGAAGCAAAACCACATAGCATTCAATCTATAGTGCAAAAATTCTAAAATGATGGCAATAATTGTTAAGGTTTTGCATGAGGGTTGTCCCTACAAAATATTTGTGAAAGCTGCAAATTTTATCTTTCACTTTTCATTAACAAGGCCACAATAACAATTTGATCGGTAAATAACTTTTATTTGCGCTCAATTAAATGAAAGTTTATAAACGTAATAAAACAAAAAATTCATTCTTGGGAGAACCCTTGAAATCTGATCAAAAAATATCATGTAAAATCGATACACCTTCAAATCTTGTATAATAAAAAAATCAAATGTAGCGACTTTAAAGTATTCTATTTTAAACCGAGTATCTTAAAGCTTTTTTTCATTTTTTAAATTCTCAGTACCAAAAACAGTAGTATGAGTTTTGAGCAAATTTCAGTTTGTTGATTGATTGTATTACAAATCTGTAATCTTCCAATATCGGCAAAGGCTTTTGCTACTATAAATTTGGTATTGAAATAAGACGTTATAAAGTTTTGCTTATGTGATGTTGCAATTCGATTCGCCATACTCTCGGCAATTCTCTGATTTGCTTGACGCTACCTGGTGAAGTTTATTTGGTCTACTTTAGTTGGCGCAATAATTCTTTTTTGTGTCAGATATTTGGTTTGCAACAACTTCCCCATCAGTCGATTAACTTTGAATTCAAAAAGTTTAATAATACCCGAGAAAATAACCTATTTTTGTATTAATATTTTACTTGGTGTTATGATGACATTGAATTTTCATTCAGGGCAAAAAACTACCAGCCAGTAATTTGTCATTAGCTGAAGCAATTTGTGCTGTATATTATGGTATTAATTGCAAAAAAGGCATGTACAACAATAATCTACCTCGAGTGTTTATTGTCAATTTACCTAATTCTTTAATTTCTTTTTAATATTAGAACAAACAGAATGACGCTTGATGAAACGACAAGTATAATTGAAACTAAATTTTGGTGGTACAATTTAGGTCTGCTAAAGTCCATTTTTGTTAATAACCTTGATCAATAATAGTACGTACAACAAAGATCGACTGTCTTGTAATTGTATCCTTTATTCTGAGAACTATAGTAGATCATATTATACACAACAGACTGTTTTATTGAGTAGTTGATATTGTAAAACCGTGGAGCATGTAACAACGTTGATCAACATATTGATGGTAAAGTTATTATCATTATACCTAATTTTGTTTTTGATAGTGCTATAATCCAGTATACTGATTCCTAGAATCTGGGTCTATCATTCCACTTAAAGCAATTAAATTTAAACCAACGCCCAGCTACTAGTCAATCATTTTAGCTAATTTATAATGATATAACCAAGCTGGTTTTCAAGGTCACAAATATTGCAGCTCTAAACGACTTCTTACTGACTAGGTAGCGAGAATAAAACCGGGAGAAGAATAGTCTGATTAAACGAAGTAGACTCGATAATTGAAAAAAATTAACTTGCACGTATCTTACGGCTAGCGATTCCCGCATACAATATTTTAGTAGAAAACTTTGCATGTTGAATTGAAGTCAGAAGTGTAACATTGATATAACCATATGGCTGTTCTTTACAACCCGTATATTCATTAATGAATTCAGGCAGCGAGTAAATCATTAACTGAATTTTATTTCAAGGGTGCAAATTTTTGTTTCTGGAAATTAAGAACATTAAATTGAGTTTTTGAGTACAAAGGATGGTGACAGGGGTAACCTGTTGACTTGCTTACTTGAAAATTCTAAAACCCACACCTCACATAACAATCTTGGTTCTCTGATTCATTGACACTACAATATGGATGAACAAATTGGACCAAAAATTTAAACATTTAGATTGTTTAATTCATTTTTCCACCCAAGTAATCTTTTGTAACTGAACGCTCATAGTTTTTTTTAGTACTATGTTTGCCAGGTTTCTACTATATCAGAATTGTTTACTCAGATGTTGAAGTTATACTCCACATTCCAGAGCTAATTCTAGAACTATCACACTACTTGAATTAGTTATATTTTGTGCAAGATTAAATAAAATTGAGAGTGCGGTTACGGGCGATAAGGCGGTCTTCTATCTACAGTTATGCACAATTGCTTAAATGGAACACCATATTTATCAAATTGTTAATTGGATGCGAGTATCTCAGATAAGCTCCAGATTTATATATATGTAGTCATCGCTTCAAAATCAGGATCCAAGCAAACGATAATGGAAACTCTAAAGTCAGTGACTTCAAATCACTTGAACCATTTGACATCAATCAGATCAGATGTTCGAGAAATCGACCCTCTTCACAACAGTGGTGATGTTGATCTCTTAGCTCAAATCGGTTATAAACAAGAGTTGAACAGACATTATAGTACCATACAGGTTTTTGGTATTGCTTTTAGTATTATGGGATTGCTTCCAAGTATCTCATCAACAATAAATGTGGGTTTGGAGTCCGGCCCTGGTGGTCTTGTTTGGGGATGGTTACTCATAACGATATTCATAATGTGTACTGGTATTTCATTATCATTCCTTGGATCCAGTATTCCAACCAGTGGTGGGCTTTATTACTATACGAATTATTATAGTCCCGATTCTATAAGAGTGCCATTAAGTTTCTTAATTGGGTGCTCAAACTCTTTAGGATTGATTGGCGCTCTTTGTTCAATCACTTACGGGTTTGCAGTTGAAGTTTTATCCGCTGTTGTTATTGCTAAAGACGGAAACTTTGAAATTACACCAGCTAAATGTTACGGTATTTTTGTCGGTGCCATTATTTTAAACATAGTCATTGCATCTTTGACAACTAAACATTGTGCAACTTTGCAATCGTTGAGTATCATAGTAAATGTTATTTTGGTTTTGATATTCCTCATTGCGGTTCCAATCGGTACTGAAAAATTCAACTCAGCTTCATTCATATTCGGAAATTTTGAGAACGCCAGGGGATACCCCAAGGGTTGGTCCTTTATGCTCAGTTGTATGGTAGCTGTATGGACGATTGGGAGTTTTGATTCTCCAATACATTGTGCAGAAGAAGCCAAAGATGCACAAAGATCAATTCCAGTTGGTATTATTGGTAGTATCGGAGCTTGTTGGGTCTTGGGTTGGGCCATCGTAATTGTTTGTGCTGCATGTATTAAAGATGGTGACGTAAAAGCTGTTTTAGAAAGTACAAGTGGTAATGCATTAGCTCAAATCTGTGCTGACAGTTTAGGCAAAGGTTTTGCTGTAGCAATGATGTCTTTAATTGCATTCGGACAGTTTTTGATGGCTATTTCAATCATGATTGCACTTTCTAGACAAGTCTGGTCATTTGCTAGGGATGATGGATTACCAATTGTATACAACTGGGTCAAATACGTCAACCCTAAGATCAAAGTTCCAATTAGAGCTACTATTTTCAGTGGTGCGTTGGGAATTGTGTTGGGATTATTGGTTTTAATTGGTGCAGCTGGTCTGGGAGCTTTATTTTCATTGGGAATTGCTAGCTCAACTTTAAGTTTCCTTGTGCCGGTACTTGCTGCCCTGACTTACGGTCGGAAGAAATTTATACATGGCCCATTCTGGTTTGGTAAATTTTCTCATGTTATAAATTTTGTAACTGTGCTTTGGTTGTCATTCTTAATTATATACTGTATGTTTCCAGATGACGTGCCGGTTAATAAAGAAACTATGAATTACACAGCTGTTATTAACCCTGCTGTATGGATCTTGTCGCTAATATACTTTTTCGTTCATGGATACAAATATTACACTGGACCAAAATCCAATTTAGAAGATTTCGATTCGGTCAGTGTCCAAAATATGGATGAGGTTTTGGAAGAGAAATGCTAGTTTGTACTGTGAATATAAAGCGCGAAATAATTTAGGCTCTTTAGTATTGATTTTGTAGCTGAGACAGAACCACAGTTTTCAAGGTTAGAAGTTGAAAATGTGTCATAAAAATCTTTTAAAAAACACAATAATACATTGGAATAGAGTGATAAATATTAAACACTAATTATTTGTCAGTTAGGGTACATTTTAAGCGTATGGTGCAGTCATTTGTCGGGACATCAGTTTCTGGAACATGAACATTCAGATGGGAGTTAAAATGTTGAATATAATGTAATTCGAGCTCGGAATGAAACAATCTGTGGGAGCTCGGATTACATTGTATTCAACACTACCCCTTAATGTAATGCTACTAGACCAGCCTTTTCGACTAGCCTCTTGCACTGATGTCTGTTGAGATCCTTTGATAGGATATCTGCTACCTGATTTTGCGTTGACAAATAATTCAATTTTATTGCACCATTCTTTTTGTGGTGTCAGATAAAGTGACAGCGAATGTCAATGTGTTTGCTTCTTTGATATAACGCCGGATGATTAGCCAATTTGATAGCCGACTGATTGTCTTCTTTTATGATTACTGACAATTCTATTTCCAAATGTGTTTTATCAAGAATGCCCAACAACCAAAGTATTTCTTTCGTTACTTCACCAATGCTAATATATTCAGCCTCAGTTGACGAAAATGCAACAATATCTTGCTTCTTAGACCTCCATGCTATTGTTCCTCCTCCCATCAAGGCAAGGTTTGTGACCAACTCCAAAGCAATTAAAACATTGATAGCTAAATATCGGATCCCAGCCTTGTGCCTGAGACTGTTTGAAGTTTACTTGTGTAAACAAAACTTCAGGAATTGCATCACTAAACATATGAGTGTTGATATAATTCATAATTTGCTTCTTATCCAAACTTGGTTCATGCGTAGCTAAGTAAGTGCGGACAAATTCTGGTTCAAAATGTTGTAAGAACATCATCATCCTAACACCAGTCTAGTCTAGTTCCAAGTTTTCAATAAATCTGAAAATATCAGTTATCGCTTCACATTTTGCTTTTAATGGCCCACTACCATTAGTAACTTCCCAATACGTTTTAAGTTGAGCCATCTTTTCAAAGCTATGCAAAAAACCATATTCTTTTACGATTTGTCGATACGCTGCCCGACCATACTTTTCATCCTTTCGTTTAGTTTTCAACACATCTTCTTACGCGGTCCGTTGAAGCAAGTTTTCAGAACCACAAAATCTATAATTAGCCAGACTTGATGTAGCAGCGGCAGCAGTTAGAGTCCGAGTAGGATTAGGATTAGCAGCAGGGTTAGGTTCAGGATTATCATCATGATTAACAGGAGCAGCAGCTTCAGTAGTTTCATCTGGACCATCTACAGTGACACTTGTTGAGAGAACATAATTAGTAAATTCGTCTCCTCCCCAGCGAATAAATAATTTCTAGCTTATTCGCCTGGGTTGACCGAGTTGATTAAGATGGCAGAATTATCAGAATTAGCAATGACTAGAGGTCCAGAACTACCAGTGATACGTGCAGTAATTCCATGCAGATGGGAAGACGAAATCATCGGCGGATTTGGTGTACCAGCAAAGTGATCAACACAAATCTAACGTCTTTAACAACACATAATCGTTGAGCTTCTAAATCATAGACAAAATAAGATTTTCTTTCCAGCGGATAACCTAGGAAGACGCACCCTGCAGTATTTTGAGCTAAATTCGACCGATACTTTCCAGGTTTGTGTGCAAACACCTGAGAACCCAAAGGATATAAACGATCATAGTCAGGTTTCTGATCATACCAGCATCTAAAAGGAGACTGACCATTCAACGTTCTTGTGTAGGTGTAACATTGAGAATGACAGTTGCATAAAGCATTCCAAAACTCCAAAAACACAACTCCAAATTAGCTTGAAGAAGAACAGAACGACATTTATCTTCTAGAGACTGTATGGTTCTTTCCGCTTTACCATTCTGATGACTCGACACGGGTGTAGTCAATTCACGCTTAATGCCTTTCTTTTGATAGCACTAAAGCAAATAGTTAGAGGTGAATTCACCACCATTGTCAGACCTAATACAGCCAACCAAGTAACCACCACGAGAAGACCAGTAATTCTCAGCATCACGAATAAACTGCAAGATACAGTCACTTGCCTCAGATTTCTGATGTAATAAATAAGTGAATTTCATATTGGTGAAGTCATCAACAATCACTAGCACGTAATTTTTGCCATCTACACTAGATGTGCCAAACATACCACCAATATTCATGTGAAGTAACTGCAATGGAGCTGATGAATGTTTAAAGTAGAAAACTTAGGCAACTGGCGAAAAATTTTGGTCTTTAGACAAACATCACATGAAAACTGAAGATCTTTAGCGTGAAATTCGTATTCACCATCTTTTAACATCTTGGAAAAGTTATCACTATGAGGATGACCGAAGCAATTATGTAGTTGACGAATCCAATTGTTAGAAAGAGTATTAACACCAATAAAGGTATCGTTCCGATAACCTTAGACGAAGGAAGAAAAGTGATTGTTCATCAGCAGTGCCATTTAGCCCGGGAGAAGAGTGATTGATAGCATCAGGCGAAATAATAAGATGATCATGATCGTTAACCAACGCGTAAGGATTAAGAAGATTGAACTGTGAATCAGGGGCATATCCAACATAGTTAAAACGAACTGTAGTACCATTGATATTTGCAACAACCGTACCATAACCATAGATTAAAATTTGAAATCCATTAGCAACACCGACAGCTCTAGGTGTCTCAAGACTTTCGTAATTATGCAAATTTGATCGAGAATTTGTTATGATAACAGAAGCAGCAGTATCAAGAATAAAAGACTGCAGTGAAACACAACTCACCGTGTTGTTAAGTAGTACAATTGAGTTTAGCTTAGGTTGCTTGACAGGAGAAACTTCCGGACTTCAAACATTCTCATTATTAGATTGATACGGATCCAGCGATTTTCTTGGTGGTCGTCTTTTTTCAAAGGATAGTAAAACAGATTCAAGTCTAGGCGCCATACCATCCCGTTTATTTGAGGAGCAATCAATCGATTTATGACCAACACCAAAACAATTATAGCACTGGAACTGAAAACTTGGATCAGTACCTTTGAGTGTTTTACGATTCGATCTGGTAGTAGCAGAGCCCTTTGTTTTATCAATGTCGTGAGCGAGAACAACAGCATTATCCTTGGTCAACTGCAAGATTAGTCCAGAGCGCAGGCATCATACTCTCTTGTAAAGTATTATTAGACATGATAATATATCTTTATTAGACACGTAAAGATATATTATCATGTCTAATAATACTTTACAACACAGAAATGTCTATATTACACGTAAAAGTAGTATTCACATATCTTTGTGTTTTCGACTACCTCCACTTTTCATTGTCGATGCCGCTACATATGGAACACCATTTACACAAAATAAGGTAGACTCTACACCAGCATAACTTTGTGACCCGTTAGGGAGATTGAAATATACACCCATTGGAAAGGTTGACACACTCGTATCGACAATTTAGCTACTTGATAACTCAAATCTTTTTAGCTAGTACTGAAAACCCTTACAGTAACTATTTATACAATAAATTCAGAAAAGCTTATCTTGTTAGATAAATAAAATTTGTAGAAATAAGCGACTCTTAAGTCGTACATAATACAAATGAATTTGAATTTTATTTTCAGATTTACATCTTCGCAGTTAACTTAATTATGATTATTCGAGTTCTGTTCTGTTTTTATTTGAGCTTGCGCTGTACAGTATAATATAATAGTGGAACAGCTTTTGTCAATTTCATCTTTAGATAAAGAGTTCTTGAACAGACTTAAGGATATGGTTGTAAGTGTTATCAAACTTATAGAAATGCGCGCCTTTCCGAATCGTGGCTCCAAAATTTACGAGCTTAACAGGAAATTACGCCAGTTGCCCTGATTTTTCCAGCGCCTAAATATAAGCTGATGTGATAGAAGTGCACAAAGTGTCTTAGGAATAAGGAGTGAATTAAATGCAATTAAAAAAGCTGAAATGAGACTAGCTCAAACAGTCAAACCAGCACCCCGAATAAGATTTCAAAAAGGAGGTTGCTTGATAAATTAGAATCTTAAGCATTATAGAATGCATGATAATGATATCAACTAATTACTTGAAGCATTGTAAAGTTACAGTTTAACATTCACTTCTCCATTTCTTATTGCGGCACCAGGTTATGAACTTTATGGGATCAACAGGTTATTGAGCTAATAACTTCAAAAATAAACTTAACATTATCAGTTAAATTCCCTGGTCAGATGGAAGAACTTCATCGTTTCCATTTGGGACATAGAGCTCACTTGCATCATTCCACAAATGAATACGACCCTAAGGCACCAAACAAAAGTTCACCCCTTTGTTTGTTCTGCAAGGAAGCAGACTCTTCATTTGAGCATATATATGAAGGGTGCAAAATATCCCAGTTAATATGGAAATCTATTTTTCCTAACCGCCACTTCACTATTACAGGTATCTTGGTTGCAACCGAATATCCAGCACAATTTTATCAGATGATCGACCGTTACCTCTCGACCATTTATCACCATTGGAAGCGACGACGCTCTGACAACAAAATGGTCACGGCCATCCAACCTTCGGAGGTACCAACACTTCTTACTACGGTCAAACAACTTATGGACTACGTATAACGAATAATCATCAACAATACAACAACCAATTCACTAACACAGAAAGAAAAATTAAGACCTACAAACAGAGAATACAAAATGATGACAATGGTCCAGGTTTTCCTATAGAAACTAAGTAGTTTATATAGTTTTTAACCTTAATACATACGTAAAAAAAAAACAGTGCAATAAGAATTATCAAATGACGTTAGCATTGAGATTTACGGATCTTTAAATAAAATTAACTGCGCGAAAGAAGAATGACCAATTATTACTCATAATAAGTATTGAAATTATATACTATTAATCAATCAGTAGCAAAGTATTCTTGGTACGTGGTTGTGCCTTGTTCGGTTTCAATCTCAATTTGCTGTTGCAAATGATCGACAATGTCGTCATAGTTAATAGGAATCGACTGATCGCTACTCAATTCATAATTCAAAAACCTAATCAATTTTTCGTCATTGATTTTACTTATGAAATCTCTCAACTTCATTCTAATCAACAAATCAGGGATATCAAACGTGTATTTGTAAATCAACATTTTCTCAAACCATCCAAGACATGAAGACTCATCGGAGATATTGTTCGTAGATGGGAAATTGTCAACTTTAAAATTTTGAAGTGACGTTTGGAGACTTGGATCGATTGTTGATTCTTTGATCAAAGAAACGTAATGATTAAGCAAAATGTATTCCAACACTGGATTGGACTGTCTCCGAATTTCTTCAATCTTGAAGCTCTCACACTTGTACTTGAACAACTCAGCTTTAGTTTGTTTATAATGGGATTCGCTCATGGATAAATGACGGGTGCATAATTTTGCTTGAAGAACCTGTCATATTTAGCCGCTTAATAAAAAAAAAAGTAAAATAAATATATCTAACATTAATTATCTACTAGTGAAAAATTGTTCCCAGATTTTCTCGTTTGGTAGGTTCCGAATTAACTCGTATGCCTTTTCGCCTTCGCGCGATTTTGGCGAGTTGTGCTCGGACTGGTTCAATTCTTTAAAGAAATAATCTAGGTCTTTATCGTTCCATTCTATTTGAAAGTCATCTAGATTTATGCTGCTATCCGATTGTATCGTTTCAATATTAGTGTTTTTGAGTGGATTCAAATGATCCAATTCATCAACTAAATGAAACAAATTTGAGTGAACGTTTCCGTTATTAATGTTATACAACGACTCTTTTGAAACATCAATCAATGAGTTATAGTCATTGTTGTATTTCAACTTTATGATCACTTGAGTTAGTTTTTGGTATATTTCACAACAAAATTTAGCGGCATCACAACGATCAATCAAACTTTGTAAGATATTTAAACATTTGATTGATACTTTCTGTACTTCGTCAATTGAGTTCTGATCTCTGATTTCTCTTGAGTTGTACAATGCATATAGATACGACGTGCCGGCCATAAATAAATTGTGAACGCCTGCCCATGTATAATTTATCGACTTGCTGGTTAATAAATCCGTGTAACAATTTATAATTTCTTTAGAGCTCGTTGCAACTTGCTCATACTCATTAGAACTCAATTTGTAATTCTTGGGACACAAACCGTTTAAATACAACAAAGTGTGGTGATAGTTTAATTTAAAGAAAAGTGGATTAAAGTCGCAATTTGTACTTTCTTTACTTGGTAATGATTTGTGCCAGTTTTCCAATTCAATGTTGATATAATTCTTCCAATCACTCAAACTAGCAAATTGACGTGGAATCTCGGCTGAAGTGTATAAGATTTTGGTGACTTCACTTTGAATTTTACGGATTTTAAAAAATGCTAGACTGACGTTTTTGTAACTGACCGTGACTTTGGTGTTATAATTCGTAAGCACATCGCCAACTACTATTTCATTATCATCCAATAAAGTTGGCAACGGCGTATTTATCAGCTCGTCCGGTATACCAAAAGGTCTATCAAGATAAAAACAAATTTGTCGATCCAATGAGTAAGTACACCAAAAAATTCGTCGTCTTTTATCCCTTGTGAAATTGTCAATGTTGACCATTTGCTTTGATTTAGTAATCACTTCGTTCTGTAAGTCTAAATCAACACATAATCTCAAAGCTTGACCCATTATATACCAAACTCCAGGATTCGTTGGTCTCATGATTGAATAGAATGCGTATAGCAATATTCCTTGTAAATTTTCTAGTTGATCAGACAATTCCACTTCCTTTTGATACTTCATGGCTGCTAACTTGAATGACTCGGATATATGAATAGGATACCTTAAATGATGCACAGACGTAGCAATTGCAAATATGAGATTTAAAAAATATAAAGATTTTCTGAATTCTTTTGGAGGTATAATCTTATTTGAAAGCTTTTTTAAATCTTGACTATTATTAGGTAATAACTTTTGGAATTGAATTTTATAGTCATCGAACCAGCAATTAGCAAAGTCAAAACTTGCTGTCGTTGATCTATCATTTGATGCAAGGTTGACTTCTTTCAAATCTATGGAACCGTATATCGGTAGAAAGTAGTTTTGTATGAATTCTTGCCGATGAAACAATGGTAATTGAGAATTACAATGATGGAAGTAAATTCGTATGAAATGTAACGCAGTAAACTTTGGAGGCAACACAGCTGACAAGACTTCTTCTTCTGGTTCCTGCTTTATTACATCCTCTTTATCCAGAACTTTGAACGCAGTAGACATTAATTTTGAAAAAGTTATTGATTCAGGCTCCCTGTCGGAAGTTATTGATTGTGATTCAATCTCTGTGTTTGGCTTTTCAAAGTTTTGAAGTTTCAGCTCCAAATTCTTGATTTTTTCTTCAAGGAATACGATATAACTTCTTGGAATCTCTCTACCAGTGACTGGATCCACACCTATACATTCAGCATTGTTGGCTTCACATTTCCCACATTGGGGGAACTTTTGATCACACTTTACTTTCTTGGTTCGACATCGCTTGCAAGCAGAAATAGCTCTAGTGATTTTAGCAGTGTTTGGTTTGGCTTTCTTTTTTGAAGGACTTTCTTTATCAGACATTGTTGATTAGTAGATCAAAAAAATAAATTAAATTCAAATATTAGCAAAGTTATATCATATGAACAACCGCAAGAGATATCTGGTAGAAATAAAAACAATTTAGTTGTCGAATATGGGTAAGTGGTAATATCAGTTGAGAATTGTTAAATTTATTTGTTAGTGCACAAAGTGCGGAAATGAGACTGATAACGCGATGCGATTGACGCAATTATTACGCAAAGGCAGTCTAACATCCAAGTATCAAAAATTTGATTTTATTAACAGAATAATTAGTTATTTGCTTTAATTAACAGGATCTTCATTGTCTAATATAGTTAAATCTATACATCTACGTGCTTAACGTTGGAAACTTTTAATTTATGTGTACCTTCTAATCTTGGGATCAAGACTTCATATCCAACAGTTGGACTTTCTAAATTGTCTTTTTCTTTCTCAACCCTCAAAGTTGTGACTAAAGAATCAGAGTATAAAGGATATTTAACATATCTTTCACTAAGACTTTTTTCAAGTTTGAAATCTTTAGTCAATGGTTGAGGAAACTTTTGTATACCCTTTTCGATATCATTTTTATAGATTGATTGATCAGCTATAACTAAGTCTGACCAGTTTCTCTTATTCAAAAATTGATGGTTATCTCTTTTGGATCCATCGACATCTTCAAAAAATATCGGAACAACATCTTCATCTATTTCGGAGCTGAACTTATGGATACCACTTCTTGAATTTAATAAAGTGGCCATAGCATCGGGCGGCGGAGCATTGACAATAGCAGAAGAAATGACATTAAAGATCAATCTTGGATCGTTTTCTGGATATTCCAAAACGTTTCTATTCATTTTTTCAGTGTCTTCACCTTTTATCTTATGAGTATGTGGATGGTGGTGATACTTTGATTTGATTCTACCAATACAACATAAATGAACATCACCAGATAATATAGTTATCCGTATACCTTTAGAAGAACCAAATTCAACCAAATCTTTGACCAATTTGTTTCTTTCCGCCTTGTGATATTTTGCACACCAATGATCATTCAAATCATCCAAAACTTCGACATCACCATCGAATTCATTGACTAAACCCTTGTTTATGATTCCTTTAACTGCAAGTTTTCTCAATGGATATAAAATTGTTGAGTTCAAAACTTTCTCCAACCAAACTAATCTTGGATAAAATATTGGCACTCCCAACATAACCAATAAATGTTTGGTGTCACCATTGGCTTCAATTTCTTTGTTCAATCTATCAAAAACAAGTTTGTAAGTTGACGGGTCCACAATTTGTTTCAATTTTCTTTCGGTTCTACAATCTAATCCCAACAAACTTATTTGTTTTCCTAATTTCATGAATGTAGAATGATTTTTCTGTTTGATGAAAGGACCTGGTTTCGACCCTAATAGCCAAGCAGGGTCCTCCAAATGCAATTTTTCCTCTGGGTTGATGTGATGTTGAAAAATCATGTAATATTTGTATGCAACGTTTCCTACCGAGGAGAAAATTGGTGATGCCATTGTTTTATCATGATACGAGCCAAAACCATCAATAATATCATGATCGTCATAAATATTCACAGAAGGTATTTGGGACATGGTCAAAGGAAATAAAGATTCTAAACATGAGCTTACTTTACCTTTCCAGTAACCTTTACCAAACCAATCCATATAATGTTTTAAATAGTAATCTTCGAATTCTTTAATAACCTCAGTGGTAGCTTCCATACTTCTTTTCTTCAATGGATTGGCAATTTCAGTCCATTCTTTTAATTTTTCACTATGCAATTTGATTGAATCACAGTATATTTGGTCTCCACCACCTAACATCACGTGATAATGTTGATCTTTATGCTTATTGAGAACATCGTACCATAAACTCGATTTATATTCGTTGGCATCAGCGGCGAGTGAGAATCCGTTACAAGAAAATGAAATCACATTCATGGATTCGTGCTTTGCAGGTACATAAAACTGGAATGATTTTTTGAAACATTGGTTTATGTAGTATTCGACTTTTTGTTCAACGTTTGTTAAATCGAGGTCTACCTGGTATCTGAAAAAGGAATATCCATTGCTGGTGTAAAATTTGGTTGCGGCGAATTCCCCATTTGAAAATTCCCCATCACCTTGAGTAGAAGGGCCGATCTTATAAGTGATACTTGGGGTGCCCTCCGAATCTTTTGTGACCAACAAAATTGATCCTCTATAATTGTCTTTGTTATCTTCTAAAGTCCCAGATAATTTCAATATTGGACCACAAGTGATTAAATGATCGCCTAATTTGTCGGAATCATCAATTGGTCTTTTTTCAGGAACAGAGCTTCTTGACTGCTGATTAATCTTCAAGTAATCTTCCAATGGAATCTGCAGATACCATTCATCACTAGAACCGTTCATTTTACAGAGAATCGAAATTTTTTATTGCTACTCGAAAATGATAATTAGAAAATGTACACAAAGCAATAAACAAATCAAAACTATGACAATTGTAAACACACAAAAAACAAAAAACCCTTGTTTTAGTGTCGTGAGCTATGAAAAAACGGGTACTAACTGAATTGTGTTCAAGGTAAATAAGTTAGGTATTGATGCAATAAACACTTGATTTACGTGTTGAGGTTTAATGTGAGATGAAACGATCATTTCAAACATGGAAGGAGTGCCAGCCGCACCAAAGTTCTCGAAGCGGAAAAAAGATAAAATGGGGCTGACTTCCTTTTGCAGTAACAACTACAAAAGGATGCGATTTGCAGAATATTTAAAGTGGAAAATCATGAGGTCACGAGAATTTCACTCCAAGCACTATTGTTTTAGTAGTGCACTGAGCAATTTTTGAATAGACAAGATCAAAAACTCGAAACACGACATTATGAGCAAGAAAGAAAGCCTGACGAGCTAAATAGACGAAGAGGTTAGAGTTGGAAATATTTACAAGAAAATTTTACACGACAAAGAATGTTGAAATAATAAAATACACGTGTAGTGAAAGTGGAAAACTATTATTAGACAGCATCGCCAGCATAAATACGACGAGACGAGGCTTAAACTTTGAAAAAATAAGCTCTGGACAGAACAAAACATGCGCAAAAGGATATTGCGTAGTACGATTGACCATTCAACGTGAAACTCGGACCACAATCGGAGGGTCACTCACAAGTTGACATAAAAATAGAAACCAAACCGGCAAGGCTCAGTTGTTTCAAATAACTGCAACCACTACCAAATGGTCAACTGATAATCCAAATCAAAAGTGGTAGTAAATTTCTTGGCTCGAAGTGCGTTTCGAAACCACAAAAAGGTCATACGCCGTGATACTACTATCTTATCTGTGTTTCTCCCAGAGATGCGTAGACACGACAACATGGCGATGTCAACAATTTTCCTGGGTTCCCATATGCCCCAGAGGATCCGCACCAAAGAAAAACACTGGTTGCATAAACTCATTCAATTCCATCTACCGTATTTTCTTTTTTTAGCATGTTCCACAGCGACTTTCCCTCTACACGATTCTTGTTGTATCCCATTTTCCTTATATAAGTATCATCCTATTTTCCCCTGCATTTGTCTTTCCAATCCCATCACTAGTAGTATATTATATATATATATATATATATATGACTACCTTCTACCACCCCATCAACCACTACACACGAAGAGTCTCTTTCAATAATTTAAATCCTGAAGATGATTCTAACTTTACCCCAAACCAGCAACCATATAATTACACTCCAAATGTCCCACAACAACAAGCCATACCTGATATCTTGACTCAAACAAACATCTACAAAGCAAGAAGAAAGTTCAAGCTACCAGACCCTCCGTCCAAATCCATATTGAAAAATAAAGTTAGCCAGCAGCAGTTGGATTATAATAATTTATACGATTCTATTGAAGATGCAACTATCAACTACCACGAAATGAAGGAGGAACCTGCTCCAACACCTCGAAGAAAGAGTTATGTCGGAATGTCCGATGAGGAATTGTTGGCTTTGGATCCCCAGTTTAATAACACAAAATCCAATTTCAACAATTTAGACAAATTTAAATTTGATAACCAAAAAACATATTATGCACAAGGTAAACGAAACTCAGTAACTGCAACTGGCTCATTATTTAAAAAACAAGAATATCCGACGTCAAATGAGTTCAATTACAATTCAATAAATTTAACAGTTAAACATGAAAGTTATGACACAATAAAGTTTACAAGAACCCTACTAACGGTAGTTTCGGGTAGAAAGCATACGTGGAACTCATTGGACTGGATGTTTCTAATCGAGTCCAATTTAAATCAGACTTTTCTAATCAATGGGGACTTCGTGATAATATCATGTTTGATTCCGCAGACTTTTATTAAAGAATACAATTCTAAAAAGAAAAAACAGTCACTAGACGATCACTTATACACCAAATGTCAAGACTTATTGCAATATATTTTGGAGTACGTTGAGAAATTGAATTTGAAATTGAAAATGACCGTTGAATTCATACTAGATAATGAAGGGTTAGGTAATAAATCAATGATTAAGAATGTGTTTAACCAATACCAGCCAAACTTATTTGTCATTGGTAACAGATGCTCGAATTTGAATTTCAAATATCCTTTAAAAGTCAAGAAACTGAACAATCAACAGGACTATTTAATTAAATTAAGTTCGTATGTATTAAAATACTCCACAGTCCCAACTATCGTTGTGGGTAATCATTATGATGTGTTTGAACCAAAATCTATCCCCAAAATCACATTCAGCACTGATTATTCACCAAAACAGTCGAGTGCCAGTTCCATTGAGTCCATAGAATCCTTCACACCCAAACAATTGACACAAGAAGAAAATCTGAAAATGGAGTTTTATCAGCAACTACGAAATTTGAAATCGGAGTGCAATAGTGAAACAAAATTTTCAGACTTAATAGCACTAATATCTGATCGTTCGTTATCCGAATCCAATAACTTTTTTCATGCGATAAACTCGAAAGATGACTCCATCAAGGTAAACGACAAAATACATGAGATTTATAAATCCCAGACATCAAACTTGAATGCTAGTCATTCGAGTGATGATTTGAATGATCAAATGTATAAAGTCAAGTCGTTGATTAGTATGGAGGATACCGACGCCGCAAAAAGAAAATCTGTAGTTAAATCAACAGCTAAAAAATCAAGGCAGAATTCAGCCACATCAATCGAGGCTAATACAAAGAAGGCCAAGAAGCTGTTTTGGGAAAAGATTGGTTTTAAAAAATAGAATTATCCGACATTTGTTGCATTACATTTAAACTCTCTGGCGTGAAATTCCCAGCCCCAATCTCTGCAATTGACACAGCGATCACCTCTCCATTGTAAAAACCTTCAATGTCTACAAGACTGCCTGGACGTAGACAGTGCGCGGGCACAGATTGCACAATGTCAAAAATATTGATTTCCACCGGAGTCGACCTTCCCTCCAACACAGGCACCTTATCTACCACCAACATCGGCGGAGCGTACTCCACCACCTGGCACAACAACCTGATTCTAATCTGGTTCGTCAATGGTGCAGCAACCTCATTGAGTCGACTAGGCACCAACACCACCACAGTCATGAGAAGTATAGATCAGAAAAAAAAAAAAAAAAACTTTACAAATTAAAAAACGGCGGCATTCGATGAAGATCCTCCAGGAGAGAGACTGTTTTTTATCCAACTATGAAGTCAGCCAGCACCTCAAATCCATCAAGACAAAGTACCACTGGTCTTTCAACGAGGAAGACTCGCACAAGATGAACAAGAAAACCAAGCATTTCACTGGGTGCGGCGTGGACCTAGAGGTGGTGACCAAAGACGTGCTATCCAACCTAGAAACAAACGAGTCTTCGGCCATACTTTCGAATGAGCAGTTTAAAGAACTAATGACTTTTTTGAACCAGTTTGAGCTTATGAAGGTGGAGAAATTGCAGATTGTGAACTCATTGCCCAGAGCGATGGTTGTTCTATTTACATTAATAGAAGAGTGTGAGGAACGGTTGGGTATAGAGAATTGTGAGACTATATTGAACAAGATACATGACGTATTTCCCTTAGAGTAATAGAGTAATATACAAGAGCGATGAAAGTTGAAATTGATAATGAGATCACCTGCAAAGTGTTATGTTTTACTGGTCATACACATCTATATTGTGCTGTAACTCATCACATAATATCTCCATGCAGGTTATTGTAATAGCCTTGTTTATGGCGATGATAATATGCCACCAGATTACATCATCATATTGGTAATGCTTAAAACGTTTGTCTTTTTTATTTTTTATTTAGACATATCCATTCATGACTTTTATATCTTGTGATTCTTCGTCTAGTTCTGGATCTCTCTTTGTTGGGATGGGGATCGGTCCAATCAATGGTAGCGACGGTGGATTGACACTGTATTTATAAAGTTGATCTTTGAAATCTCCCACCATACCTGTCACTTCACCTAATAGTCCAGTAACACCTAACGCATATATCGAATCACTATTGTCTTTTGCATTTATCCACAGCTCTTCTTCAGGGGTGGTTTCATCAATCTCATGGTTCTGTCTTTGAAGAAGATCTCTTGAAATGATCTTTGTCAAATCCAATCCTTCATCTAAAGAATCCAGGATCGATAAGTCTATTTCTGATTCACTGTCTTTATCCTGACTCTCTGTGAAATGGGTTTGTATCAAGTGTTGAATTATAGGCCAACCGTAAGCATTTGCAAATCTTCTGCGTACAATTATATTATTATGTGCGTCAGGTTTTAATTTAACAACAACTTTCCTCCATCCCATATTTTTGTGGTACTCTCTGGCTATTTTGTCTTCCACGTCTAAACTCGAATAATCATCCACTTTAGGCAAATCCAGTTCAAAATACACTTTATCATGAATGATTGGGTTTTCCCTCGTTGAAGGATCAACTATATATTTCAAACTTGGCAATGGTGGTAATAGTAACGATGCTGCTGAGTCGAGAAATGTAGAATTGGGTATTTCCATATTCTCCACTTGATTTTGTTTATCATTTTCATTATTTGATTTTTGAAATGGCATAAAGTACGAAAGTAATGTTTGTACTGGTTGAAACTTGTTTTCCTTTTCAACTGATTTAGGAACTTTATCTGTTTTGTCACTGTTTTCATACTCACTCAGATTAATAATTTTTGCTAATCCTTTGTAATCGAGATACAATAAACTTGAAGTTCGCAATGGTACTATCCCATCATTTATAGCATTTGAATACAAAGTTCGTTTTTGAAATAGTTTCAACACTTGATGAGTAGCCCCCGTCGGTAATAATAATAGTAATGGACTTGAATTATTTTCCAATATTTTCAACCCCAATTCTTGACCTGTTTTACCTACCAACCCAGCTGATAACACAAGTTTCACATATATCGGATTCTCATTAACTACCCCTAATAATGGAGATGCAATGGTTATGAAATTTATTGGCTTTACTTGTTTGAAAAACCACGGAAAATTGACTTGTAAATATGCAATTGTAAATGTTTGTACACATCCACCTAATGAGTGCCCTATAAATGAAATTTTATTGGTTTGTCCGTTATTCAATAGCTCATTTTCACTAATCAATTCAATGATGTATTCTGCAACTCTTGAGCCGAGATATTTTATTCCACGTTCGGTTTTACCAATGTTTCCAAAATATCCCTTCACCACCACATCTTCGTGTTGATTCAGACAAAATTTATCTATTTCTTCTTTCAAGTACAACATGTCTACACTGGCGTTTGAATGCAACCCATGAGTAAGTATGACCAAATGCTTTTTAGTCGATTTCTTCGGTATGGGCAAGTTCCATAAATCTAAAGTATCTTTATTATAAACATTTAGTAATTTGTGAAATATGCCAATTTTATCTGAATTTTCAACTGTATCCCCTACTGAAGCGTCGTGTAAAATTTGTTTTGAAGTTCCAATTGTTATTTCAAAATCTATAGTTATGGTATTATTGAAGATGATTTGCGAGATGATATCCACTTCCCAACTGTATTTCTGTTTCAAAGTATGACACAGTAGCTGCACATAAAATGATTGACCGGGCAACAATTGGGGCTCGAAATTTGGGTAATCGGCAGTGACAAAATACTTGGAATTCGGATCATAATCAGTAGACTTGCAATCCACGTAGAGAATGTAAGGGCCGGCTAGATATATTGCTCGTTTACTTATTGGCTCGAGGTTCTTCACTCTTATCCATAACGTAGGCGGTATAATGATCTCGTCCCCTTCGGCATGAGGCTTGTAATCGATTGTGAAACGTTCAATCTGGCCTGCCTTGACCAGCTTTATCTGTCGAAACAACAATTTGTCTCTATGGTTTTCTATTTGTTGTTTGGTCATGACTAAAGGTGTCGTTTGGAAATCGATCTGATTCATAATTTAGCAGTCTTGTGGATGGAAAATATCATGTGAAAATTAATATTCCATGGACTCAAATCTACATCCAATCGAGTTAACCGCCCACACATTGCTAAACGGCAGTTTCGATAGTTTGAACGAGAACTTCAATCTGTTGAACCAATCCCAGGTGATTCTATTGACAAAGTTGAAGTTGATTGAATCAAAATTATCAATTTTTAAGAATTTGGTTGAAGAGAATTATATTGACGAAAAAGACCTCGAAGACCAAAATAAGAAGATCAAAGAGTTGAAGAAACGGGTAATTGAAATCTCAAATAGATTGGATGGCGTTGAGAAACGTGTTGACAAGTTAGAACAAAAAGAATATTAGAAGATGAGTATGAAGTGTATCATGAAAACGGTAGTTTGAAATGGAGAATCGTTTCTTCTATATTCAGAACCCAATGAATCTATAAGGATAGCCCCCACTTTTCTTTCCAAAAATGGCCAATAAAGTGCTAAACATTATGAAAATCAAGGAGGATATAATTGTGACTAGCAACAAGTTGACTGAACCGGCTTTTATCTCGGGTGCTTTCTTGACCAATACAATCACCAAGATACTCAAAATTCCATACACAAAAGACATAATTTGAGTTTCTATACCCAATTGAGCTTGTTGACCAGCCATAAAGTACTCTCTAGTACCATCCTTGTGTTCTATGACGTATGGAGAGCCCCTTATTTGATTAAACATGTAACCGGTAGTGAATAACAATACTAAAATCAAAGATAATGTTCCCCAAGTGTTTTTAGATTTCAAAACTGAAAATATATACTTTTTAAATTTCTTAATCAAAAACATTGACGTGAACCCAACAATGGCATGTAATACAATCTTGGTCTTGTCAACAGGGATGTGCAAGTTGTACTTGTAACCTGTAATCTCACTCAACCATCTGATCATCAACTCCTTATGATCTCCTTGAAAGAATTGATATTCGATTTTGTCATTGAGAAATTGATTTGGATTCGAACTGTTTGTAGGTGGGAAATAAAACAATTTTGGGATGTTGTTCAACTCCAAAAGTGAAAACAATTTTCTAGATTCCAAAAATTCGGAATTGAAAAAGTAAACGTCCAAGTCGTCTTCAAGTCCGTGTGAGTGGTCTTGGAACCATGAATTTGCAATGAGTTCAAGCTCAGGTTGGATCTCTCTACATAACACACAATTGATCTGGTTGGAGTTGGAAGTCAATAAAGTGATTATATGGTAGTCCCGCTTGCCTCTTAATACCGATTCAAAGTTCTCGTCGGTCAATGGTAGAAGCTTTGACGATTTGGATTTGACCAACTTCGATAGTTGTTCATTTGAGTACGCAGCGGACACTGCACTCACCAACCAAAGGTATATGATGAAAATATTCATTGTTGTTGAAAAGAGTAAAATTGTCGCAAATTTGACACGATTATATTTTTTTGTTTGATCCTACATATATCTTGCATCGTCCATAACCAATCTCAAACCTTTCTACTAGCAACGTGTACTTTCCAGGCTCAAGACAGTCTTTCACTAGTATTCCATACAAGGAGTCGTTGAACTCATGGTTGATCTGAACTGGTGATTTATTTCTAAATATTGATGCTCGTAAACCTGGCCGATAATTTGTTTGTAGCTCGAAATCTGCTTCGGTGTTGAAGTAATTTATTTGGAATTGCACTTCTGTATTTGGCTCTGTAATTTGAAACTCATATTTGTATCTATTTGTGTTGTTCCATGTAAATTCTCTTGTTATGTTGAATAATCCCAAGTACGTTGAATACTTTTCTATCTTTAATTTTGCAGACGAGTTGAATAACAACTCATATTCCTCTAGATTTTTATCGTACTTGGTGACTACCAAAGTGTATTCACCAGGCTGTAATTTGCTGAATTTGACCAACAGATAATCTGGACTGTAGCTGTCATTATTTATTGGCTTCTCAAATTTTGTGACTTTGCCTCCGTGAAATAAGTGTACGGTGATCAAGCCGGTACTAGTTAACCGTATTGATAAATCTGTTGGTTGTAATATTTTCAAATTGTATTGCGGGTTGTTAATATAAGTTGACATTGTCCAATTTCCGCCATTACAATTCATATCCCATTTACCCGATAATAATTGTACTTCAGGATATTGATGCTTCAGTTTTGAGATTTTTGAATCAGATGATATTGTAAATACCCCATTTTGATTACTCTTAACAACTAAAGTGAATACACCAGCGGGAAATTTTATAAGTTGCAATCGATTGTTTGTCTCTAACGAATGATGTAGTTTGTATTCGTTTGGAGCCAATACTCTATATTCACTGTTATACACATTCAAGGTCATCAGTAACAAATCTGTCGGTAGATGTTTTTCAATCAACACCCAACCCGAAACTTTGAATTGTGCTTCATTTTTATAAATAAAAGTCTGTTTGAATGGCATTTTATGATCCCAATTCACATAAATATATTTGAAATAAGTGAAATTGTTGATCTCTATCAATCTGTTGTGTGATACCCAAGGGTTTTTAATTGTGATTGATTTTTCCCCAATATGTTCAATGACATAATCGTGTTCACTGATTAAATTCAACTGATTACTCAAATCATCACTCAATTTACACGTTCCTATACCTAAGCTTCCTTTCATCGATTTCAACGTGTTTAAATCTAGAATCCCGTTGTCTATTTTTATAATTTCCGGCACCCATTTACTCAATAAATAAGTGTCATTAGCCATGTTAGAGCCTGCGAAATTATACCCATTTCCCATAACTTTCAAATACACTTTTTCTATAATTGCAGGCCAAAATAAATCACCATCTAATGATTGAGTTATAAGACTTCTTGATTCCATCATTGGTAATTTGTTGTCTACTTTCACGATTCTTTCAGCACCGTTGAAATTGAGCTTTACGAAATAAGTTGATGAAAGTTTATGTGGAGTGATAATTTGGAGTAGATTGAATTTGTCAGCAAGACCTATGAATGACGATACAAATGAACAATTGGGTAGTAGGTCTTGGTACAAATCCAAGTGTGTATTGCTCCAATTGGCAATCTCGACAGGTTTGTAGTCAATTTCATAATTTGGTAGTTCGATATCATCATCGTCTATCTCACCAACAAACATCTCATCAAAAGAAGTCAAATCCTGGGTAAATGTGATGACAGGGTAGTATTTTTTGTTTGAGCTCAACCATTGTAACTTCTCATCTAAAGGCAATTTCAAGGACTTTGTGAGTTTGTATAATTCTAAAGTGTATTCGGAGAGAGTTTTCCAATTTGGAGTTGATTTAGCTTCGGAGTTCAACAACTTAATTGCCTCTAAACATTGTGTCTTTGCATTGGATGAATCGAGCGATAGATGTATAAAAGTATTTTCAATGTACTTCAAATACTGATCCATCAAAATGGGTTGGTCTATTTTTTTTGTTGTTCCATGCTTTTGTTTTTGGCCATTTTAATCATTAGGTTGATCAATGCATTCTCCGTCAAGACATATTTCCAAGCAGACGAGTTCTATCAGTCATTAGAGCCTGCTCATCATTTTGTTTATGGTTATGGCTATTTGACATGGGAATGGAAACATCAATTGCGATCGTCTTTGCATCCATTAATTTACGCACTCGGATACTCACTAGTGAAAAACAAAACTCTAGTGCTATTAGTACCAAAACTCATCAATGCGTTAGTGGCGACTATAGGAGAATATCATTTGTACAAATTTGTTCATGGTATTTCTAATAGGAAATTGGCAAAGACAACTTTGATCATGTCAATACTAAATCCATTCAATTGGTATGTGATTACCAGATCTTTTTCAAATAATTTGGAAACAACATTGACCATTTTAGCATTACGGTATTGGCCATGGCATGATATGAATACTTGGTATTTGAGCTTAGGCTTTGGTTTTATCAGCTGCTTGATACGGCCGACAAATATATTAATATGGATGCCTTTGGGTATATGGTTGATAATTCAAAACAAGTTCACATTGAATGTCATTTTGAAATCGCTGATAGAAATATTGGGACTATTTATTATAAACACAGGTATTGACTATTATTTCTACAAGCAATTGACTTTCCCGTTATACAATTTCTTACAATTCAATTTTTTCAAAAACTTGTCTATATTTTACGGAGTTGCACCGTGGCATTTTTACATATTTCAAGCAATCCCTTTGATGATGATGTTGTACTTACCGTTTATGATTTACGGATTTCAAAAAAACATATTGGGAATCGTGATGTTTACTTATATAACTGGATTTTCTTTAATTCAGCATAAGGAATTCAGATTTATTTACCCGTTACAGCCAATAATGTTGTATTTTTCAGCAATTGGGTACAGAAAGTTATCACTGAAATTGAATCGATGGATCATCACAATTGGAATCATTATTCATGTATTAATTGGATTATTTTTCACTTTGATAAATGAAAGAGGTGTAATTGACGCGTTGAAAGATTTGGACGATTTTGGATTAATCATGCCATGTCATTCAACGCCTTGGCAAAGCTATTTCCACAATCCAAATTTGAAAGGTTGGTTTTTGACATGTGAGCCACCCTTACATTTATCGCAACCAAGTCTCGAACAAATACAAAAATATCGAGACGAATCGGACCAGTTTTACGACTCTCCCTTACCATGGTTACAGAATAAATTGTCTACAAATAAACCTAAACAATTAGTTATATTTGAACCATTACAAAACATCATGACCGAAATACCTGATTACAAGTTATGTAAACGATATTTTAACAGTTATTTCCACTGGGATCCGAGAAGAAACGGTGACATTCTAGTATACTGTATAGAGAATGAATAATTATAATCAGAAATGTGTCAAGAAGAAATCGCAAAAAAAAAGTAATTCGATAACCACTATAACTTTTACGATTCATGTAAGATTTAGATCATTTTTTAGCCGAAATCAGATTCATTTGACATTTGAGATTGACAGTTTGAACCTTTGTTTCAAGTTTCTTCTATATCAACGATTCACAATAATTTCTGTTTCTGGATACACATGGTAGTTGCCTGCATTTTTGCAAGTTTACCCCCTGGTACATTTGAAATCAGGAGATGATGAAACGACGACAATTCTCTGGCCACAGCGTCATTCCGTGCCCGGACGAGACTGCCCCCCCATATCATGCCACCAACACTCGGTGTCAACTCCGGCCAGCCTTGTTCCAAGAAAACTTAAATCAGGTGGTTGGGCTAAACTCCGAACACGAAATAGTCGACCTAAGCACCACTTTGGGGGTTGCGCATGACACCACTCCAACCCACACGGGTGGCACACACCGATAAGCTTGTTGCCGTCTCCTTATTGCTTCTGCATGCATGGTGTATCAGGATCTATCTTTTTTTTTTATTTGGCAATCCCCACTAAATTCCATTCCAACGTTTTCCGAAACAGGTTGTATAAATAGCATCCCTAATACCTGTGTTTGCTCTCTACACTAAAATTATTAAATCTCTTCAACAAAACTTATTTAAAATGTCTGTTCAAATTCCAAAAACTCAAAAAGCTGTTGTTTTTGAATCCAGCGGTGGTCCTTTAGAATACAAAGACATCCCAGTCCCAACACCAAAAGCAAACGAATTATTGGTCAACATCAAATACTCTGGTGTTTGTCATACCGACTTACACGCCTGGAAAGGTGACTGGCCATTGGATACAAAATTGCCTTTGGTTGGTGGCCACGAGGGTGCTGGTGTTGTTGTTGCCATGGGTGAAAACGTCAAAGGGTGGAAAATCGGTGATTTTGCCGGTGTAAAATGGTTGAATGAAAGTTGTTTAAATTGTGAATACTGTATGAAAGGTGGTGAGGCCAATTGTCAAGACGCTATATTATCTGGATATACAAGAGATGGTAGTTTTGAACAATATTGTATTGCTGATAGTGTTCAAGCCGCTAGAATCCCACCAGGAACCAGATTGGATCAAGTATCTGTTATTTTATGTGCGGGAATCACCGTCTACACAGCATTGAAAAACGCCGAAATGAAAGCTGGTGAATGGGTAGCCATTTCTGGTGCTGCTGGTGGTTTAGGTTCTTTAGCCATTCAATACGCTAAAGCAATGGGTTATAGAGTATTGGCAATCGACGGTGGTGAAGAAAAAGGAACTTTTGTTAAAGATTTGGGTGCTGAAGTCTATGTTGACTTTACCAAAGAAAAAGATATTGTCAAAGCAGTTCAAAAAGCAACCGGTGGAGGTCCACATGGTGTAATCAATGTTTCAGTCTCAGAAAAAGCAATTGATCAATCATGTGAATACGTTAGACCTTTAGGTACTGTTGTATTGGTTGGTTTACCAGCAGGATCTAAAGTCACCGCACCCGTTTTCGACACTGTTGTCAAATCATTCAAAATTAAAGGTTCTTATGTCGGTAATAGAAAAGATACACAAGAAGCCATAGATTTCTTCTCAAGAGGTTTAATCAAATGTCCAATTAAAATCGTTGGATTAAGTCAATTACCTGAAGTTTTCAAATTGATGGAAGAAGGTAAAATCTTGGGTAGATATGTATTGGATACTTCTAAATAATTGTATAATGTATAATGATGAAAGAAAATTGAATGAAACCATATTGTTGAAATTATTGTAGATATCAAAATAATATTTGTTTGGTAGCGTTTTGCAGCAATTCAAATTTAAGAATTTACTTAGTATTGTAAAGTGGACATTTAAAAGATTCGTATCTCGAAAGATATTAAATAGCAATGATGGGTTTATTTCAGATAATACGTATCGGGATTGAGAATCGTTTATACCGAAAGAACTTTATATCTTATTCAAGTTCGTAGTTGGCCAAACTTTCAGATTAGATTTTTCGATATTGCCTCAAAGTTTAAAAAGTAACAAGTTTATAAGCATGCAATAAATCAAAATATGTTCTCCATTGAGGAGCAAAGTTGATTCTACATACGGATTTCATGTAGCGCTAACTTGGAATTGACAGATATTATAAGGTTTTGTAGATGTGATTAAAAAGACTAGACATTATGTTCTCCGTTCTTTCCCTGTCACCAGAAATTCTAGCAAACGTTTCAGTTTGCCTAAATTTTAAAAAGTTCTATTGAAAAAATTAGGAACCTAAAATCCTGCTCAATATTTTTCAATTATCTATAATTGAGGTCCAAAACTTAAAAAATTGGCTAAACCAAACGCATGGTCTATAATTCTTTCCTCGTAAGCACACATTTCCATTGTCTAAATTCAGTGTCATTTTGCAGTAATAACGCATCTCAAAACTTAAAAATCAAATTTGGTTTTTGGAATATTAAATTTAAATTCTGTGGTTTAAGGTTTGCCTCAAAGGTACAGCCATCACATATCGACCTTTTCCAATTTGCACAAAATTTATTTTTTCACAATCATAGCTACGCTGCTTTCTGTTTCTCCTCTAGTTTCTGTTTGAGTACGTTCAATTGAATATTATTAGTGAGTATTTCATCGTTTATCAATTCTATAGTTTTATTTTTCTCTTTAATTTCAAGGGTCAAATTATCAATTTTTTTGACCAATTTGTCATTACTTCTCTGTAACGAATTGATAGTTGATTGATTTTGTTTAATGACACCTTCCAATCGTTCATTATTCAAGGTTGACGAGTTTAAATTTGATATTAAATCAGTGTTTTCATTTCTCAATTGCGATAACAATGTCTGATTATCTTGATTTGAAGATGTCTTTAAATCCAATAAATGCTGAAAAGCTATGAAATACTTCAGGTCTGATTTTTCAAAGTCGTCTCTTATATTCAACTGCTTGAGTATCTCCTGTGACATGTTGATAAGTGTGACACAGGAAAAAAAAAAACAAAACACTGTCTGATTTCAAATTGGTATGTCTAAAGACATATTGAAACTGGAACCACTAGAATCTGAAGAATCACAACCATTACTATCATACATTGCACCCACTACTTGGTGGAATTGGGTTTGGAATCATCAAAATTTGGAAGACGAGGATGAGTCAAACATCTCTAATTTAGAATTGTACAAATCAGCAAAAATCACAATTGAATCTGCTAAAGAAGTGTGTCATTATGCTTTCAGATCAAAATATTTATCAAAAGAATATGAATTGAGTGTGTTTGGATCATTAACAGAATCAATACCAGTTACATACAATACTCGAAAACGACCTAAATTACCAAATGAAATCATAGAAAAAACATTGAATAAAAAGTTAATTTCAAATTCAATACTAAAACCTGTTTTTGATTTAAATTATAGAAACATTACTTGGAAAACTAGACTACGAATACTCTCCAAGGATTTGATATGTGGGATGCACTCTGAAAAGCATCTTTACAAAACAAAACCGTATTTTAATAAACTAAAGTGTCTTGTGATTAGTTGTCATGGGTTTTTGCCAAACAAATTAGTGCGGGCGTTAATTGGTAGGAGCACGGGTAACTCGACAAAACTATCCAATATAGCATCGAAGGTGGTTGACGACTGGTGTAAACAAAATAATATTGAATCTGAGATTGAAACAATTGCATTAGAGGGGCAAGGGAAAATAAATGATCGGGTAGAGAAACTTTTTAAAATACTACATAACTGGAAACATCTCATTGAGGAGCTGGATTTTATCTTTATGGTGAATTATGGAACATCAACGCCAGTTGGGATCAATTTGTTGGGGAAATTGTTACAGAGCGATTTCAAGATAAGAAGCAAACAAATTGGAGTTTTGAATATATCAAGTTGCATTGGACCATATCTTGATTTGGATTCGAAATTAATAATCAGAGCTTTCACCCTGATTGAGAATGAAATTATAAAAGAGATATTTGATTATGGTAAATACAATAGTAAACTAAATTTGCAGTTGATCGAATCAATGAAATATTTAGTTAATCAAAATGTCAAATTCACTTTTACTGGGAATTCAAATAGCTTTACTTCACTAACTTCAACTCTAGGTCTACAATTTAATCATCCAAACATTCAAAGAAAAGTGGTGTTTCGAAATGAATCCTTTTTATCTAGTTTATTTGATATTATTTGTACCATGAAAAATTTGGGACACGATGATGATTATAACTTAATTGATGATTTGAGTAATCTTGAAGTTGAAGATGAAGAGATATATCTTGAAGAAGAAATTTATCTTGACGCAATTCGATTTTGTTTGGAAACTACAAATTTGATTCATAAACATGAATTGCGATTGCAGTTGAATAAATCAGAAATGAATTTAGCCTTGTTGCCGTGGAATCTTCGAAGTTTATTGCAAGATGTTGCCATGGTTAAGAATATTCAAGGGTTAAAAATGATTTCCAATTTGAAATTTCAATACACTTCTTGGCAGCCTTTAAAAAGTAAAGATGTCAAGTATTGTTTAGAAGGGTTGGAAACCATTCTGGTAGATGATTTTACTTGGAATTAAATCTTCACAAGGCTTATATTGGGAAACAATCAAGGATGGTGAAATATACGAAATAATATTTTTATAATAAAACTGTTCAATGCTAAATCATGAGGGAGAAAATAGGAATGTCGATGAGAACTTTTGCTACGAAATTCTCTTTAAATTTGACTTTTTGCATTGCCTCACCGACACCTTTTATAATAAACGGAGTTGCGAATATTATTACAACAAACAAATCCGGACTCTACATGAAATTTCCACAAGCTAGATAAGAATTGTACAATAATAACTAATTAAAATTGATTTGTATTGTTGGACTTAGGTTTCAAGTTCCGAATACCAAAATTATACTTTACAGTTTAATGCAGACCGAAATTGGAAAAGAAAAGTGTGTCAAGCATTAAACAGTATTGAGACGTTAGCAATTTACACACTGAAAAGCGTAAGCTTAAAATGTTCGATGTCAAAAATGTGGGTGCATGTGTGTGTGTGTGTGTGCGTGTTAATAAATAACACTGAGTTTACATATCCATGAGACATTTAATAACCAAAGTTACATACATCAACACCCCAAACATGTTTGAAGTTCAAAATTGAATCACAGGTGAAAAGTAGATAGTCGAATCAAATGGCTACGAAAAGAAACACAAAAAAGCATTATGTTTATTATATCATAAATTTATATTATATTAAATAGTATATGTAATTTATTAGATATATAATAATATTAATTATAAAAGAGATTAATAAAATTTAAGA